>BJFM01005464.1:9319-42333 GCA_016586285.1 Arothron firmamentum
AGAAGCTTTTTACTGTATTTTTTATAGTATATTTAGGGTCAATATGTCAGCTATGACACCCATCTTTATATTCACCTTAAGTGGTTGGATGTCGAACTCTACTGTGTAGGCAATGCCAGTATTGGTGCAAGTGGGCACAACCACTCGTGTGTTAAAATAGACTCTGATGTCGTCAAAGCGCTTTGTCCTCAGAAGTTGATCTGTCGCTCCCACATTCCTCTGACTAGTAAGAATTTGCTGGATTCCATCACGGAGCGGGCGCACAAAGTCCTCTCTCAGCAGACGGAAGTGCGTGTCAAGGTAGATGTGGGTGTTTGTGTAGCGCTGGGAGGTGAGGTTGGGTCTAAGGAAGGGCCGCTTGTCGTCATGGAACTCCTCAGATGTGGGGTAGATAGGTATGGTCCTGAAATTTTGCTGATCTTCTGCACCGAGGTTAGAGAGATGCAGCATTGGTCTTTCTTCTTTGACTTTGAGCTTTGAAAGTGGTGTATTATGTTGAATTAAAAAACAAACAAAAAGGAGTTATTACCTGGTTCGGAACCATTGTTGTGTAAGAGAGCGTAAGTGTCCCTGTCTGATCTCAGGGTTCCCTCCCTGGACCTCTCCTGAAGGTGCCCCATGAGAATCTGGAGATTCTCCACACTCTCCTCCACTTGAAGCTTGATTTGTACCCCTGATGCTTTCAGGCTGTTGGTGGAAGCTTGGAGCTGCGTCAGTATTAATCTCCCCACCTGGAAGGAGCTAGCAGGATACATACTGAGGACCTAAAAACATTAATCACATGTTGGTATCTTTAATTACAAGGACATTTCGGATGTCTATTTTGTTGAAGTGGGAGTAATAAAATCAGTAGTTTGAGTGTTGAAATTATTAACAATTGGGCATAATTAATCATTCCAAATTCACTCGTTTATTCACATCTTGTTTACCTTTGACAGAATGGCCAGGATGTTTTCCAGGTGTTCTGGGTATTGCGCCCTGCGGATACGGTTGCCTTCTGACTCCATGCCTGCCAGGTAGTAAGGTAAGACCATGCGGAAGAACTCTGAACCCTTTACGATGTTGGCCAAGTGCTGCAGCGTGGCTCTGTCCGCCCGCGACCTGAAGGCATTACTCAGCACCAGACACAGGAGCTCAATCAACTCCTTACTCATTCTCGTCTGCCTCAGGACGTCTTCCAGGGCAGGGTGGTTTGACAGCGAAATGGCCACTACAGATGGGTCTTGTTTGGATAGTTCTTCTAGTTTTTTATAGCCTATTCCAGGGCCCTGTGCTGACCTCTCTCTGCCTGTAGAAGCTGCTCTACCTGCACTTGTCTGTGGATTTCTAATTTCAGCTTCATATTTTGGATTCCCTCTTCCTCTTCCCTCCATTCTCACCCCAGCTTCCCTCCACCCTGCCCCTTCTCTATGTCTGCCCCAGCCCCGTCCACCTCCTCCTCTTGGTGTGGCTTCTCCTCGCTGTCTTCCGGCATCTGTTCTGCTATCTCTACTTTGTCCTCTGGCTGCCCCTCTTGTCCCGCTTTCAGCTCGTGGTCTTGGTTTTCCTGCCCACTTTTCTTTGCCTTTTTCTGACCCCCCTTTGCTTTCTCTCAGGTCCTGCCCTTCAGCTCCTCTTCCATCTTGGTCCGCTGCTCTGCAGAAGTTCCAACTTCTTTGTGTTCTCTTGTCTTTACCAGCAGTTTTACTTTGGCCAGTATCAGGATCTGGTGAAAAATTACATTTATGTTCATAGACCTTTAAATTACTTGGTATAACTTAAGTTTCTATCATTTTCTTTACACCATAATTACCTTGTTTTGGTCCTTTTTTCTCCATTTTAAGTTTTTAATCGTGATCTGTTAAGGAAAGAAAGAAACATTTTTGTTATAAACAATAATGTTTGAGAGTTAGCCTCGGTTGAAGAATTGCTGGTAGATTATAGACTATGGTGCTGGTTACAGAAAGGTGTTTGAAGAAAGAGGTCACAGTTCATCTGATTAACAGGATCCAAATTTCCTGCACAATTCAGAGACTGTGCAAGAAATTTAAGGTTGTGGTTACAGGAGAGTGAAGAGAAAGCAATGTTATAGCTCAGGATAGGTGATATCAAAACTACAGAGTGCAGCAAAGCCCCTTAGCATGGATCCTTCGAAGGTCAAGAGTCACAGCCCCAAAGATCCCTTCTCTCAATCTGGAAATAATATGTCATTTTTATGATTATCTGAATAGAGCTCATTAAATTAAATAGTAAGACATTGCCATAGTAATATTTTCATGCATCTTATTTAATCACAATTATAGGATTATACCTGAAATGTGTTGTACTTTGAAAGATTAAGTTAAATTACTAAACAAATGTACATAATAACTGAAGTTGATTTAATAATGTTTCAGTCTTACAAATAGTCTTTTCTTGAAGACTGAACTAGAACGGATCAGGTTTTGTTCCTTTTTTTAGAACCGGAACAAACACAGCAGAACAAGCGTGACTCATCTTAAACATTGTTAGACTGCGCCCTCTGCTGGATGTAGAGAGCACTGACAGTTGTCTAAGTTTCTATTCACCAGAAATAATATTTTCTGGTGAATAGAAACCAGAATCATATTTATTTTGACCACATCCAAATAATCTTATAAGATTATTCAGGGAAGGACACGGTAAGAGAGAAACAAACAAACAAATGAAGAAAGAGAAAAAAAGAAAGGAAGGAAGGAAGAAGGAAAGAAAGAAAGAAAGAAAACAGGAAAAAACGATATATTATAAGTTTCCTTGTTCTATTGACAATAAATTTACAGTGTAATGCTCAATAAACAGCATTTACCTCAGCTTTACGCCTGACAGAAAACAGTGTGCTGCATCCGTCCTGGCGTCTCTTTAGCTTCCTGGTTCTGTCGCTGTCCTGCTGAGGAAACCGGTATTTAAACGCTCCTGCCATCGGTTTCGTTTTCGTTTCATCACACATAAAACCTCCATGTGGACAGTGTGTTTACCTATACTATATGTTTTTTTAAAATGACGTATTCAGGCCGTAATCGCTGTCATTAACAATGACGAGATTATACGATTTATTGTGCTATTCCTTGGTTCAGGGTTATGTGCATTTTGATTTTGACCGTTAAGGAATTTTAACATTTCTTCAAAGTAATAATTTAATTGCGGCTAATGGAGACAAATAAAAACGCTGTAGCAAAATTATTAAAGAAATCCGGCCGTGTACATTGGATGACGTCATCCTGTGTCATCTGTCCGCCTGATCTTAAAGGCGAAAAGCAGAACTGCTTCCAAATAATCGTCCAGTGCGTCCAAATTAGTATCATTTCCGAAAAAGAAAAGACACAGTGTCCGCCTGGCAACCGGGAGCCCTGCAGGCGTCAAGTTTTCATCCGGCCTTGAGAGTAAAGCTATTGCGCGACTATTCTGCTCAGATGACGTAAGCAAAATAAACAGAGACTGATAACATCACATTGATAAGACTGTGAAGGGACAAATATGAAGAAGTGGAGACCTACCTAAGTTTCGTTTTCTTAATTCGAAGTGGTCGTTTTGTTTTGGGCATTAAAATGTATTTGTTGCGCAGCAGGTGTTGCTGGATGTGCCCGTTCAGTCCATTATAGCCCTTAGATCAGTGACATGTAAGTGATGTGTTTTAGTAGATATAATATATGTCTGAAGATTGTATTTGTCTGATAAACTAAATATTTGTAATATTGAACTAGCTTCAGCGATTCTAGACTGGATGAGTCTAAAGTGCACAGCTGAAAACCAGACAAATAAAGAAACTGGGGAGAGCACAAAGGAAGTTAAAGAAAGCAAATCATATATACACATAGAAAGTGTGTCTGCTAAAGATGGAGAATGGCAGCCATCTGTGGATGGAGAACGAAGATTAAGTGAGGATAGAGACAGTAGACAGGTGAAAACAGTAGGTCATGTGAGCATGGAGAAGACACCTGAAATAGCAGACTGTGACTCACCTGAAGACACATTGAGCAAGTCACCTGAAGACGAAGAAAGAAATCTCATCTGGGGATGGAAAATGTGAGTCATCTTAAGAAGTCTAATATGCCTTACAGAAGGAAGAAAATCACTTGAAGATGAAGAAAGCCCACCATCTGGTGATCTTAAAAGGTGGATTATCTAAAGGTGTCAAAAACCAGACATCAAGAAAGGAAAACAGGGTGTGTTCAAACTACGGGGCGATCATGCTTCTCAACATCCCTGGGAGGATCTATGCCCAGGTCCTGGGAAGGAGAGTGCTGGAAACCTAACTCTGCTTGGGTGGACAACCAGTCTACGTACGTTTCGTAGAACTTATAGTGTACTTTGTGTTTTACTTTTCTTTTGTTAATCAGTACAGGAACAAAAAAATAAATGAAGCATACATGCAGGGTGATCATAGCTGTCAATCTAGATTTATTTATATGGCACATTTAAAGAAACCACAGTTGACCTAATCTAATATATAACAGCAGGCTGTTGGATGCAACCTTGTTTGTTTTTTTTGCCGTGAATGAAGAACAGCCTGGAGAATGGAGGTGAAAAAAACCCTGAGAGATACTCAGGTGCCAGCCCATGAAAAAAATTTATAAGTAACAGTAAAATCTTAAATCAAAACAAAAATAAAATGCAGTTAAACTTGTAAAATTACATATAGGAAAATGCACACAGTAATATTAAATATTTAAAAGGGTTTTCTTCGGGTAACCTTGGCTTGCAGTGATGGGCTCAGTCAGAGTCGCTGCTACTGCTGCTGGAGTACTGTGGAGGAAAAAGGATTTATGAGTTTTTTGGCGCTATAATATTTTCGTGCCATTATTATGCCATGCCATACTAAAACAACAATTACAGAGTAGACAAAATAGTAAATAACTTCATATAACACAGTTAAAAAAAAGTCCTACCTTGCCATACATGTGATGCCAATGCTTGTGACCCTTATGTGCTTTCTTCATCTTCTTCCTCAGCTTTTTGTTGGCCTTGTATCCAACCAGCCCCATTCCCATTGTCATCAGTCCTCCAGTTAAAGTTCCAGTGGCAGGATAATTCATACCGTGATGACCTTTATGGTGACCCCATTTTGGAGAGTGAGGGTATGGACTTCGAAAAACACCAGGTGGAGGGACTCCTGGATATCCACATGGAGCCATTGGATAAGGATGATGTGGCAGAGCACTGTAAGGCATTGGTCCTGGACATACGCCATTTCCCATGGCAGGTGGTTTCATAACAGGTGGGTACTGGATGGGATAGGGAGGAACTCCTGGTGCAGGTGCACTGGGGTATGCTGGGTACATAGATACAGGTGGAGCAGGGTAGGAAGAATATGGGGGTGCAAGGCTGTACCCAGGTGGGTAGGCAGGGTTTAATGGGTTCATTGGTGGTGGTGGTGGTGGTGGAGGAGGACCTGAAGCAAAAAGAGGAACAAATCAACACCCAAAACAGGGAGCACTTGCTATACTATAAACCAATGCAAGATAATAAAAAAAATTGATGGAAGAAATGTATGATATCTTACCTTGATTTGGCCACATGTTCTTCTTCAAAAAGAATCCAGAGATAACATGGAAATATATACAAATATATTATGCTTAAAAATGTTAAGTAACATAAATTACAATTTTTTTTAAATAAATGTTGCTCTTATAGGTATTATTAAGCTTATTTTCAATTAATCACAAAATACAGTTCTATGGTTTCCGAGCTGAGCTTACTTAAACCACCGGCTTTATACGTACGTTTTAATGTATGTATAATGTATTCCACACACGTCTGACACAGTTAAATAGTGAACTTGATCCTATATTATAGCTACGAATGCCAAAGGACATAAGTTTATACACTTACTTAGGAGACTTGTCGCTGGTTTGGTGAAGTTTGGGAGGTGTCTGGAACTTGTTTCTCTTCCGCGTCAAGCTCGAGTTTATGCGGGAGGCCACGCCCACCGCTACGCAAATGATTACACAAATGATTCAAGAACATCCAGTGTCCCATAAAAGAAGTTTGGTGACGTTTAAACCTACTCATACTATTGTGAAACACATGAACGCTTGACTCATGATAATTCCATTTCGAATAATCATGGAAATGTGTCTGTCTATTGTACTTAGTTGCCTGTAAATAAATAGCACTGACATTTTGATTTATTATCATTCAAACAGGTTTAAGTCTGTGACACACTTTAATTTTTTCTGAATAGAATTCCACATTTCATATTTGTGTAGAAAACCAGGACAGAGCCTGTGTGACTGAAACATTTAGATCATTTTGACATATTTAAGTTGCGATATTTGCGTTGTGGGGGTACTTCCTGTTCCGTTGTCTTGGACCTGATATGTGTCAACACAGGCATTTTAAAAACGCATTTAAATAAAATGCGTTTTAAAATACGGGTCAACAAAATGATGCGTTGCCATCTTGTGGTAGAATAAAGAACTGCATATTTAGTAGTTCAAAGCGTGCTTCAGCTTGAAGCAGCCCTTACCCTGTCCATTTTCTAATTACCATCTGTGGTATTTTCACAAGGTAGTAGGTGACCCTTGTCACAGCCTTTAGGATGTTGCACCGCTGATGATGTAATGCCACCTACTTGAAGGTGATGTATCAATAAATGCCTTCTAGCATCCCTGCCTGGTGAAGCAATGCAAGCTGCACCAGGTATTCTGTGTTAAAATGTGTCATGCTCTGCTGAATGCTGCAGCAGCCGTTCTCCTGTTTGTCATTCACCGTGGTTTCAGTGGTGCTGCACAGGAACTGGGACAGAATGTTTTCCCTGCATTTTTATTTGCATGCTTGTGCTCTCAGTAAAAGATATATTATATATAAAAAATATATAAATGAAGCACAGAACATTATAATTAAAGAACATAAAAGATACAGTACACAAATAAAATGGTGTTTACCATAATAGGCAAGGTGTAGCAGAGAATGTCGTAACATCTGTATACAGCTAAACAGAAGTGACACAAATAGAAGCATGTAGGTGCTTAAAAGGTCCATTATAGCAAGACTGAAGAGAGACCAGTCTGTCCGCAACACACTTAGCAGTCAGGCGGGCATCTGGATCAGAGTCCCAACAATCTGTCAGGATCTCCTCCAAGGCAGCCCCCTGCAAGTTATAAAAGACGTTAATCACAAAATATTGACCACATCAATGATATATTTGGGAATACCTGTGACAGCACTTTCCAGTGTTGCGGTATGGAAGGCCTCATGTCCATGTGACACACATGCAAAATGAGGCTCTCTGTGGATACACTGGCTCCCAGCTCAGATTCATATGGCAGCTGATGCTGTGGAGCAACTCTGCCTGTAAACAGAAGGAGAAACAAACAGTGAAGGAAATGTCCTGTCTGCTGCACCACCTGAATTCTGTAGATATCAGCTTAATGTACCATTACTGAAATCAGAGCAGCACATCCAGATCTCCCACAGGAGCAGTGCCAAAGAGTAGACATCGGCGGGCAGCATATACCTGTTGTTTTTAAGATTGACACAGCCTTCCAGGATCTCAGGGGACATGTAACGCAATGTGCCCCGCTGAACGGGATCCTGCAGACAGATTCAAGAGTGAACTGGACACATACCGTCTCCCAGGCTGAAAGGCTGATCCTGAACGCTACCGAAAGTTCATTAAGAAACCTACATCACATTTTTTTGCTTGAGGTTTAACAACTGAATCAGGAAAAACACAAAATTGCCTTAGGGGAGGGAAATCTATGCATATACAGCTGGGGGTTTCAGAGTATAACTGCATTTATTTCCCCCTCTTTATTTTCCTCTTCGCTGCCTCTGTACCTACTACAGAGCTTCTGTTTTGAAGAGTGATGTCTCTGCTCACCCACAGGCTCACTGTGTGACTCTGTCTATGATATCCTGCAAAAGAATGCAGGATGGTGGCACATCCAAAATCGCACAGAACACAGGCACCATTGGCTCTCACGAGCACGTTGGAGCTGCTCAGGTCACCATGAGCCACAGGTGGTTTGCGTGCATCTGCAAGAAAACATGGCAAGGTTTGATTTGAAGGTTTAATGGCAATCCCAAGGAGGATTGCGTCGTGTGTGGATGTTGATCATCAGAACTGAAGTGACGAATCCTTACTTATGAACCCAATCAGAACAGTCAAATTACACAATATGCACATCCAGACAAAATACACACACCCACCATGTCCATGGAAGTCAGAGTGAAGATACTCAAGCCCCTGCGACAAAGAGAGGCATAACTTCAGTGACGACATCCAGTCGACAGTGTTTTCATGCAAAAATGTGCGAAGAGAACCCTGAAATGAAGAAATAAAGGCAGGTATTTATGTCCAAAAGCAATAAAAAAAAAATTCAAATGGAAAACTCTTCAAAGGTATTTTTTGGTGCTTTCCATATCTCAAAACCAAGCAGTTGGATTGTAAAACATGTTGCTCATAAGCTTTTTTTGGGTCCTTTTTGTTCTGTTTCTTTATACTGTATCATAAATAGGATTTGAAGATGCTGAGAGTGATGCAGAGAAATGCTGAGAGCTGGATAACAAATGACAGAGCTGACAGTGAGGACATCACAGCAGAGGTGCAGGCACAAGCCTCTGCTGGTTGCTTTGAAGAGGTAAAGTATGGATAGAATCCTTCTTTCTGCTTTGCTTTTTTATTTTTTTGTCTTGCATATATCTCGGTTCATCTCAATACCCGGGTCTTTCTGTTCTTAACATCGACCCATAACTTACATTTTCAGCAAACTGCAGGACGATGAGCCAACTGTCTCCATACGGTTTCCTCGCTGTTCCCAGGAAATGAACGATTCCACTGTGCCTCATTAGTGGGAGCTCATAAACATCCTTCTCTGCCGTGAAGTTGCGTTTCCAGCTTGCAGGGAAAACCTTCACAGCCACTCTGGATTCCTGGTATGTCCCAAGCCAAACTGTTGCAAAATTCCCATGAGACACAATCTGCAAATGGACAAGACATAGATAAAATGAGCTGTAATGTAAATCACCAGAGTTCAGATTACCTTCTTACCTGCTGCAGCTCAATGTCAGCAGCGTCAATGTCAGAAGGTTTTTTTGTTTGGAGGGAGTGCAGTCGTGAGAACCCATACGTGTCATTCGAATTCTTATCTAAAATGGTGAAAGCAGACAAAAAAGGTTTAATTTGAGGTGAAATGAATGACTCTGAGGTCATTTTTAATTAAAATGGTGGATGGAGGAGTGACAGAGTAAAGAGAAATGTCTTTGAAGAGTCACATAGAAAGGATGAAGGCAAAAAGGAGCGTCGTAGCAGAGATAAACTCCAAGGTCAGTTCAGTGAAATGAATGGAGGGATACAAGGTCCAGCTGAATGTTTACAAAATGTGTGAATAATGTCAGAAGAATGCCTTTTTTTGTGATCCTAAATGTACTTGATACAGAACAATATATCTTTTGAACTTAAGATCCGCGGCACGTTTGCACTGAAGCCAATTCTAATAAGTCCTTCTTTCATCATGTTAAACACACGTGTTAGCACTATGCTATGCCAACACTTTTACTTTAATTCAAAACAACAATAAAAACATGCGACAAAAAATCGCACTGATCTCTGGGATGAGACATGAAATCAGTCTGATTTTCCTCCTATTCCATACTTTGAAATATGGAGTCATTTCTGTACTAAAGATGAAAATGATCTTACTTTTCACTGTGAAGAAACGTCTCCACAGGACAGCAACAATCAGGAAGCAAACCAACAAGATTCCAATCAAAGTTAAAGCAGTTTTCACAGTGTCATCTAAAACCACAACAAAAACAGGTTTTGGCATTGTCTGGGAATGTGTAACAACTATTTTAAAAGCACATTAGAAAGCCTACAGTCTTAGTTTAGATCCTAATTTGCGATTTCAAATTTAAGATAGCTCCACAACCATTTAGTGAGACTAAGTGGATTTTGAGTAATTTTTCAAGGTTTTTGTACAAGCGTCATGTCAGAACCACAGTTTAATAGATTCTAATGATAACTTGTCACATGTCAGAACACGTGCCACAGATGTGGCATGACACCTTGATAATATGAGGTGGCGTGTTGAAGTTCTCCATGCGCGTCTGGGCTCCAGGTGATGTTGCTGTTGCACAGGTCTGTGTTGCACACACACTTGAAGGCGCGACCATCCAGGATCCTCTGGGCCTTGCAGGTCGTATCTGGGCAACGCTTCTCCACTTTATCACAAGCTGCAACAGAAAAATCAACAAGCACATCCGGCAACCGTGAACATACATTTCTGTTCACTCTAATCCAGTTCTCCCAGGTTGTATTTCCTCACCAAGAATGTCGACCTTGGTTTGACCACTGATCACCACGTAGTAGCCAACACAGCATTGAGTGTTCTTGCAGAGCTGCACCGACCCGCTCACGTTGCCAGCAGTTGTGAACTTGCTGTTCTTGGAAGTCACATGGTAGGCGCAGTGTCTCTGCTGCAGGGAAGACTGCCTGGAGATGCTTATTAGGATGAATTCTGTGTGGAGGAAAAAAAGAGGGTGAACAGCTGCGACTGTCAGGATTCCACAGCCAAAGCAGGGACTGAGTACCTGATTCAGGGATGGATGTAAAGTTCTCATTCACACATCCAGTTAGAAAATGGAAAATTTAATTTTTGGGGTAAACTATATTCCTCAGCACATAGGACATTAATAATAATAATAATAATAATAATAATAATAATAATAATAATAATAATAATAATTAAAAAAAAACAATTTTGGGAGGTTTTGACCTTGTGTCTGATTTATGTCATCTTAAATACACTGATAGAGCACCCCCCCCCATAAAATGGAAAAAAGTTGTTAAATGTGTACGAATGCAGCTAAAACTAAATAAAAAATGACCACTATAAAAGACATGATGACTCTTTTACTCAACCAATCCTATTTAAACACCCACACAGTAAAATTCATGTCAAGCAGTCGTAAAGAAAAGAATAAGAAATATTCATTTAACACACAAGTGATTTGTTCTTTAAATAGTGAATGTACTCACCCACAGCTAAAGTCAGCCATTGTTGCAGGATCATGGTGACTCTGAGAAAAGAAATTTAGCAGCAAGATCAGGCAGCAAGTGACATGGTTATCAGTCCTGGGAATGTGAGAGGAGTTTCCCCACATTTCCCAGCAACACTCCCACTGACACACACCTGCATGAACAAAAAACCCTGTCTGGTGTAAAACATATACTACTACTACTACTACTACTACTACTACTACTACTACTACTACTAATATTATTATTATTATTATTATTATTATTATTATTATTATTATTATTATTATTATTATTATTAATAATAATAATAATAATAATAAAATCATCATCATCATCATCATCATCATCATCATAACGGAAAGAAAAGTATGGAAATGCTGTTCTTTTAATCAATACAATTGCTAATCATTTGCCTCAAAAGAAACCAACATAGTTTTGCGACTGATTTAGTTCATGTAAGCACCACAATACATGACAAACCATAACCAGAGGGAGAGGATCTGTATTTGAAACAATTAGTAGACATTAAAGCAGTAAGTATTGCATTCTGTCCATGAACGTATTTATAAAATGTATATTTATAAAATGTACTTTTATATTTCTACTCTTCTGACAAAATTTTTCCTCAGTAATCTCAGATGATATTTTTGCCTCAGCTGAATAAGCTCTTAACGTATTTTTTAAAACATCTTGTGTATGACGAGCATCTGTTATTGCACTCAAAGGCTGCATGTTTAGTTGCACGGCTTAACCCCTGGGGGCGGAGTCTTGATGAAGTCTTTTCTGACTCTCCAACGCTGACCCGGGTCATGAACCACGCGTACCTACCCTTTATTAGGCGATATGACGCAGGTGAGCCAAGCTAATCAACGTTTAGCTCCCAGGATTAATCTTCACCATTTACCATCATCAAGTTTAACATGGTAACAGTGATTAATTGCGTCTTAATCACTGTTAATAAACAGTAACCTGAACAGTCCAGTAAGTTTGTTTTTTTTTTCTCTTTTAAAATCACTCTTTAGGAAAAAGTGCCGTCCATCGCCGAGGAGCTAACTCTAGCCGATATTTTTGCTGACGACTCTGAAAATGAACGAACTTTTAATGGATTTTCTGATAGTGAAATTGGCGATCACTGGGTAAGTCATTTCTCCCTAATAGGCCCGAAATAATACTATTAACGGTTGCATGGTTATTGTTATTACAATGACGCCCCTCAATGTGAAGATATGAATACAGATGACTTGTTCCAGGATTGTTACTCAACGTTTACCATTTCAAAACTAGAGTTTGGATATTTACAGTATAGACACAAAACCAGATACAACAAAACGAGTGAAAGAGATGCTGCCATATCTATTAAAAAGATGATAAATTGGAAAACTACGGTGCATCTTAGAGCAACTGTAAAATGCTGTTGAATAACATTTCCCTGCATCTCTGCATTTTTCAATCCTTTCACAAAAAACAATTGACAAATTACAGCTCTTGATGTTCTCCAGAATTTAGCATTTGAAGAGGAAGATAAAACTGGGCCCAAACTTTCCCCCAAGCAGCCAAAAACCACATCTGGCAGATTCACCTTCAGATTAAGAGTGGCTCTTCGCTCCACACCTTCTACCCAGCAGCCCAGCGATGAGGAGGAGGAGAAGGAGGATGAGAAGGAGGATGGGGAAAAGGAGGCAGAGCACGTCTATCAGACAAAGGGAATGAGACGTGTTAGATTCAAAGGTGAACTTGCAGAGACGCCGGTGATCCCGGCATCTCCTCCTCAGGATCGTGGATCTGACTCTGCAGAGGACGTGCCAGATTCTTTCCTAACGAGGAGAGAACAGAACATCAAAGCCAATAAAGCAATGGTAAACGCTGGCATGGAGACCTTTTTTCTGTATTTGTATGCAGTTGCTGATGTCTATAATTGTGTTATTTTTTTTTTTATCCTCTAGTTGGCTCAGCTGATGGCAGATCTGCAGAAGATGCCAGGAGGTGCAGGCTTGTTAAAAAAACAAGCAGCTAAACAGAAGAGAAAAGAGAGGAGTTCTGTCAGTGAAACAATGAGTTCGGTTATTAATTTTCAGAAACTTTGAAAAGCAAATAGGGATATGTACTGAAGTTCTTTGATCAACTGTGTGTAGCGTCCGCCGCAGTCTGGAGGAGAGCCCAGGAAGACTCCAGAGCGGGCGTCTCGCCGACGGACTCGCTCTATGGGAGAAGCTGGGTCTCTGTCGACGCCTAAAGACGAAGAATTGGAGCTGAGCCTGGAGGAGGAGCTGCTGGAGGTCAGTGTTACATTTACAAGGGACCGTGGGAAAAATATTTCCCTGCCCGCTGTTTTTCACACAGACGAGTTTGATGACGATGCCTTGCAGGTCCGTCGGGCTCCCCAGCGCCGAGGTACACCGCAGCCGAGTCGAAGCAAGCCTCACGTGATCCGTCCTGTGGAGGACATTACTGAGGAGGAAATCCAGCTGGTTGCAGACAACATGACTGACAAAGTTTACAACAGCGTCACAGTGAGCCCTGAGCCAGACGCCCCAGTATTTTCAACCTGGAACTGCCAACAAAGTTGCTTTTTCCACTTCCTCCAGGGTTCCACCTGCCACCAGTGTCGTCAGAAGACTGTTGACACCAAGACATGTTGCCGAAGCGAAGACTGTCGAGGGATCCAGGGACAGTTCTGTGGACCGTGTCTGAGGAACCGATATGGAGAGGATGTCAGGAAGGCGCTGATCGATCCGGTCAGATGAATGAAACCTCCACACACACACACACGTTTAGTGTATTTATACTTGAAGTCACTTTTCTGGTGACTGACTGGATTTCCATCGGTATGTGCTGAACTCTGGTTGCATTAGGAGCACAGCTGACATTAAAAACAATGGAGTGGAAGCTTGGTAACCTTCCCTGGGTCTCCCATATTTTTATCCTTTATCAAAATACTTCAATAGTTTTTGAGACCACTGTACACAATTTAAGACACCTGCTGATCAGTCGCAGTAAGCTCAGAACACTTTTTTTTTTTTTTAACAAACTGTTTCTCTCTACTGTAGGAGTGGAAGTGTCCTCCCTGCCGTGGCATCTGCAACTGCAGCTTCTGCCGCCAACGCGAGGGTCACTGTCCGACGGGTATCCTGTTCCCCCTGGCTCAGTACCATGGGTTCTCCGACGTGCACTCCTACCTCCTCAGGTGGGGATTGACAGAGCACTACACTTACTCATCTCTATCAAAATACTTTCCCAGTACATCCTTAAACTTTAGCTTTTCTCTTTGCAGCCTTCGCAACAAACTGAAGAATGAGGCGGAAGTAGATATGTGACAAAATGTGTTCAAGTGTTCCATGTACTTTTAGATCAAACAAAATTCAGACAACCAGTGATTTTTCTTAAATGAATAAAGCAGTTTATCCAAGTTTACAAAGAAATGAGACATTTGATTTTAATCCAGCTGATGGCATTTGTAGTTGTGTACATACAATATAAAAATCCCTTATTTAAAATTGGGAGAGACAAATAAGAGCACTTGTATAAGTAGGTAAGTAAAGTCTGAAAGAAGTTTAAGCAACTTGTATTTCGGTGGGGCAGGGAAACTTCCCTAAGGAAGGAAACGGGATCTAAGACACATCTTATTGGAACAGGCTATGAACTTTAACTGAAGATGAATGTGTTCCAAACAGATTTGAATTTGATGAAATGAGATTTTGCAGTTGTGCTTCATAAAGTAAGCATGAACCTTTGGCTTTGAGCTTACATTTTTACTGTCTGGACATCAGTAAAGAAATGTTTCATCCTGATCAATGCTGCTTCAAGAAGAAACAGCTCCACAAAAAGAAACAATAGACTGCAGGACAGAGTTTCAGATGAACAGAATAATAAAAAAAAAATAGAGGGAATATCTGGTCTGAACAGACTGCATTTGTTTACACATTTAATCTACATACATATATAAAAGTAATGTGATTGTACATGAGGTTCATACAACTGAAAGGCAATGGCTTTCAAATGTGTAAGCCCAGGTCAAATTTAGCCATTACATTACCAAAAATACATAGAACCAATATTTTTTGCAATGATAAACATCAAAGCATGATGGCTTGAAAGTGTGTACCTACATAAGAGGTTAAAGCAGGTGTATCCAGACCCAGTCCTTGAGGTCCCAAATCCAGCCGGATTTTCTATCCTACCAGGTAGACAACCATTCAATGGTGAGAGCTGTCTCTGACTGGTAGGACAGAAAACCTGGCTGAACCATGATCCTCGAGGACTGGGTTTATTCAAACCTCTAAGTTAAAGGGTCATTCTCAGGATTTTAGCATCTTGACACAGCAACATCCTCATTAATTTAGTGCTTGTAAGCTTTCACTTTGCTGTGACCTTATATATTATTTCGTAAAAATAGGCGAATAGTAAATCGTTCTGGGATTGTGAGACTGGAAAATACCACTCTGAAAACGAGCCACAGAAATGAACCCAATACATGCTGTATAGAATTTCAGATTTAGAGCTAAATTAAACAAAACAGGACTATTTGGGCTAATAAGCCTCAAGGACACGTTGGCATACAGCAGCCCAGTTTGAGAGGAGACACCTGAGATAAAGAAGGACAAGTCATGAAGCTCTCAGCCGTCAAAACGACAGCAAAGATCTTTTTTTTATCTGAAAAAGCATTAGGTAGAGCATCACGTGCCACCATTTATGTCAAGTGTGCCAGTCCTGGTGATCTGCTGCAATCCCATCATCAATTAAGATTTAATCTCATCAATGTAAGTGTAGCGCCATTTCCATTCAGAGGAAATAAGACATTGTGATTTCTCTAGCCCAACATTTCCTCCATCTCCAACCTTTAAATGCAGTGTCCTCCACCTAGCGGGAGATGAAAAATCCATCCTTCTGACTCTATTCTCTCATTTAGTATCGTCCGTTGTGTGTAACCATCTCTCCTGTCTGACGCCGTTGAAAGCTTTCGCTCTTTTATACCAAATGTACGCTGTCTCTAGTAGTTGTTACCGTTCATATGGTGAAGGTCCACTTGCATCATGTTGATCCCGCTGCTGGCTAACCGTGCTATGCTTTCTGCAGATAAGGTTTCCATGGTAACAATGGTGTGCTGATCCGTGGTTGCTGCTGCTCCCGTTTCGACTTTCGTGCCGACGACGGCAGGAGAAGACGAATCGGTTGAGCCAGCGGGGCCACTTGAGGAGGCAGTTGGTACCTTCTTATTCATGTGGGTTTTGATGTGCTTGGAGAGATGATCGCTGCGCATGAAACGTTTGGGACACTCTGGACAAACGAACCTTTTCTCACCTAAAACCGCATGAGAAGTAAAGCCCACTATTAAAGTTTGTGCAGGATGTTTAATCAGGTGGAGCGCATTAACCACGTGGATCTTTCACCTGTATGTGTCCTCTTGTGGCGCTGGAGCTCGTCTGATCGGGTGAAGCGTTTGCCGCAAAAGGACCAGCTGCAGACGAAGGGGCGTTCTCCCGTGTGCCAGCGGAGGTGAGCCCTCAAATGTGATGTCTTGCCATATATCTTTCCACAGCCAGAAATGTGACATATGTGCTGCTTCTTTTTAGTTGGGTCACTAATATTAAACACAAAAATCTCAATTACAAACAATAGTGATTTAGGTTATAATTAATTTGTAGTTCTGGGCTCTCAAAAGAAATTTCACAGTGTTATTAGAACTTTGGCAGATGTGTATTAACTACAAAGGTAGCAGTAATAAGTTAGTGCAGTGGCATACCGTCCTTCTCCGTCCTTGCAAAAGGGACAAGTACAAGCTTCCCGACGGGTACGTCGTCCTTGAGCAGGTGGGCTCATATCTCCCTCATCTATAGCTGTGCCATCATCCAAATTGTCTCCAGCCGTATGTAAGTTTTGGTCGCCTGCATGTAAAAGACAACAAATGCTCAACTGTTATAATTTACACTTTGAGGTTTTTTTTTTTTTTTTTTTGCAATAGACAAAGGTTGTAATATATGTAGGTTTTCTTTGCCATGGCAACTAAAATCTGACCAAATTCTCTCAGAAACTGCAACAACTTTCATGAACAAGCAGAAGCTACACCAGTATATGTCCAAAAGCAGCTGGCCCAACACTGTGAACATTATGATTAAGTACTTCCTCTATTTTTTTAAGGAAGTGTATTTACAGTGATAATACAAGTAAAATATAATTCAATTTAATGAAAAACAAGCCATGAACAGAAGAGTTCAGATATGATAAGCAGTTACACCCTCAACTGTCACATGTGGTGACAAATTCCTAAACACAGCAGTGGTGTGTGTGTACGTGTGTGCGTGCAGTTACCACACACACACACACACACACACACACACACACATACATACACACACACACACACACACAGTGCAGTACAAAGAGCTATGTCTTCATAGGGCCAAGTAAACTGGTTAAACCAGTAAACAGACAATGAGCAAGAAGAGAGATACTGGATGATTTGAATTTCAGAGCAAATATCTGGAGGGAAAATACTAAAATTTCAAGCTATTAGTTTACACTAATTAGCTTATATAAAAAAAAGTTAATTGCCTGCTTGTCTCCAACTGCTATTCATAATGCATTTTACAAACAAAATAACCCAGTCACTTTTAAATGTTCCTAAAAGTACCAGTAAGTAAATAAAATCTACAGACTGACCTGCTGTATTGGTGAGGGTGAGGGGGACAGTCTGCAGCTGCAGCCCGGAACCTCCAAGAGTGTTGAGATTTATGGTCTGGATGCCTGGGATCTGCACTGCGTTAACCGCAGCTGCTCCTTGACCCTGTCCAAGCTGGGGCAGAGTCTGCACCGGCGCCAGCGTGATCTGCGGGCCTGCGGGATTCTGAATCTGAATGGTCTGCCAGCTCACCTGACCGTTGGGGCCGACGGTGTGCAGGAGGATGGGCCCTGCGTTTGGCATGATCTGAAGATTCTGAAGTCCTTCCTGGCTAATTGTGGGAGCAGCAAATACCTGACCGCCGGCGGTCGCAACTGTGCCAGCCTGAATGGGCTGGAGGGTCGCGCCGCCTGGGATGACCTGCTGAGGCTGAATAAGGATCTGCTGCGGCTGCTGCCCTTCTCTGTTTTCTGGCTGCATTGGGACACCCAAGGCTGTGTTCTGCTGAAAAGTCCCCGTCATCACACCATTGCTGTTCTGCGTTTGGGTCAGTCCATAAGAAGTCGGAGTCTGTGCAGTAGACACGCTTGTTGCGTACCCTGTTGGGCTATTCGAAGACACCGGTTGTTGCTGCTGTGTAATTTGATTTCTGGCAGCATCGCCGCCGTTCGCATCTCCCACTGTGCCGCTTGCTGCGGTATTGATGGGCAACAGTGTGATGTTTCCATTTAGAGACACTGGCATATTGGCCAGGAACTGGGGTTGGTTTTTCAGCATACCATTTCCTAAGCTGATATTCTGAATGGGAATGGCCCCCTGAAGGAGACTGGGCATTGTTATGATGTTTCCTGCTGCCCCAGCTCTGTTTGTTGCAGCTATTATCTGTTGACCATTAGGAGAGGATACGATCTGAAACTGCTGTCCCGGAGCTGCAGCTGCAGGAACAGTAGAATCCTGCTGGGCATGTGCCAACTGCAGTGGCTGACCATCTACTGTCTGGAACTGGGGAATAACCTGGTACTGAATATTGGGCATCACACCTGATATGGTGGTGAGAACCTGCTGCCCTGGCATTGATGGAGCTTGAGCTACGACATATTGCTGCGGCTGATGCTGCTGTCCTTGAGTGCTTCCAACAGCGATTGATGGTGACAGCAGCTGTCTGTTCTTTCCTGCGTCCCCGCCTGCCATCACTACTGAGGAGTCGGTGGTGATGGTGTTCGTGCCTGAGGATGCTTGAATATTTAAGGGGATAACTTGCCAGCCGTTGGCAGTTGAGGTAAAAGCACCCTGGTTTAGCTCCAGCTGTTGCTGCTGGTTTTGCTGGTCTGAAGGGGAATCACTCTCTCCTGGAGTGTCGATTCGGCTGCAGGTTGCTGCCAGCAAGGCAAGAGGAGATGGTTGCTGTGAGTCCTGGAAAAGAGGAAACTTGCATTATAGAATCAAGCTGTAACTTAATGCTGAAAAATGACAACAAATAATTTTGTGTGACATGTTTTATAGTTGCTGCACAGCAGTGGTTGTTTTGCGCCTATTTTACATCATAATGTCACAGTCTGGGGCTGGTCCAGCGGGAAGTGGGGTGGGAGAGTATGGGAGGAGCCACATTTTTTTCTAAAGCAGCAGAGGGATCAACTCCCCCTCCCCCCAAACCCACCCATCTCCCCTCCCACACTTTATTTTGCCCTATAAACTGACACACTCCTTTAGCCACCCCCTCCAAGGCCAGCCAAATGGGCTGAGCAAAATGCACATGAAGTGCCGGGGTTTGATGGGAACACCCCGTGTGGGTGAAATTTACCTGCCCATTCTCCACCCCAGTGACATGTGCTCTGCAAAGAAAATCAACAACCCGCAAAAAAATGCCCCTACACAGAGACTGCAACGCGAAACTAATAGGAGAAAAACACAGCAGCATCACTGAATGCGAGTGGTGATATTGGTTAATGTTTCCTGGCTGACAGTAATCCGTGAGATAAAGAGCGCGAGTCCGTCGGTTAACCTACTTGTGAATTTGTATTTCGCTTTTGATTGAAGCCTCCACCGCTCTCCAAAGCGGCCATTTCACCCTGCTGCTGATCTACGGAAAAAGAACAGTTCGTAAGATCACTTACCGTTGTCACGCAAATTACGTGTAAACCCACTATCAAACCTGATAACCGTCACAATTCAACGTCAAGTGAAGCGACAAATCTTAAAAATATACCTGTATATATACACACACACATGTGGCTTCAAGCTAACGAAACTCAAACAATTTTTTGTTGTATTTAAATTCAAGCAGATGAGAAGATATTCAAGAAAATCTTTGAAACAAGTGCTCAAACTAGCTAGCAAATTGACTAAGCTAAGCTAACATAAACCCATCGCTATGTGGAAAAAATGCTAATGTTGCGTACTGGCGGTAGACGCTGACACGATTTAGAATTCAGAAGCCTGTACACATCGTCGCCAACTTTGCCGTACATTAAAACCACTAATTGCGCAAATGTCAATGTAAGTTATGAACCGAAGTTGAGTTACCGTGAAACGCTTGGCTAGCTTTGTTGGCTAAATGTTGTTCGCTAAGTCCCGACAATTAGCTGTTAAGTAGTTGGTTGCTTAAAAACAACTTGAGAAATTATCTAAAGTATATAACTTCATGCTTAAAACAGTGATTAAATTCCAAAACCAAGTGTCTATGTTGAGCTGTATAGCTAAATGCTTAGTCCCCAACTTGCCTATGAGTTTTAAAAAAGTTCACTTACTGCTCATAATTTCAAGACGGGAGGAGTTTCTCTGGTCTTTTTTCGAGTTGACAACTTTTCACAACTTCACAGAAACTTGATGTGCTCCCCCTATGAAGGAGAAACACAGGTGCGTTCGATTTAATTCTCCGCGTATCCTGGTCACGGAGGCGCCAGCACGGAAAACATTGAAACCTTCCTCTATACTGCAGTTAAAATATAATAATATTCATCACCGTCGTATAAAATTGTCAGCAGTAATTATTATCATAGTGGTTATCTTTTCTCTGCATAAATTTAGGATATTAACCCTTTAAACAAACCAAGACGTCCACTCAAGGACAACTAAAGTGAAAGTTGTTTGGATAAGTAGCTCAATCAATTACTGCGTCCGTACAAACCATATTCCTACTTACAGAAAATTGTCAGACAGTCGAAAACAGCATGCTCAAAATAGACCACTTTTAATAATTTAGATTTAGTTTTAATGCACTTTCTTTTTTGAAGTACTTTGGGTCTTTACGCCGCTAAAACATATTGCTCAACGTTGAAAAAAGCGCACCCCTCTGGGAACGACTTGCGACGGATTTCTATTTTTCTCCAATGAAAAAGTTCGCCTCTGTCACTGAGACAAAAGCAGCCAATGAAATTGGGCCTAAGGAATATAATAGGCGGGACCAAGCAGGGTAGGTTGTTTCACTGAGTATGATTGACGTGTGGTTATCTGTTTTCCGCTCAAAATGCGCAATTAGTAAAAATGTTTGCGTAATGTGGAACTTTCTTAATACTTTGTATTCTGTTGTCGTTCTGTAGTGTAAAACAATAATATCTATCTCTTGTGTTGACCGCTTTTTCTAGGAAGGCGTTCTTGGAATTTAAGTCTTGCCTCCGTGGCCGCTGGCCACTCCCTGGTGGCGCCATGTGGGCTGGGAAAGAGCTCGGAGGCGGGAGGCGTCGGTCCTGGAGCAGAAGAATCACCATGTCACTGAAAGCTCACACTGGCTGTGGCTGCGCTGGGAGGAGAAAATGGCTCATGGGTGGGAGGGTTATTTTACAATTGGGATGTGCAAGGGGTTTGTCGATGAAGGAGCACATGTGCCCATGTAAACAGGACGGAAGGTGGAGTCCGTCCTCTAAGTCCAGCATTCGTCTCATTCAGTTCCCCAGAGAACCAAACCTCACATTTACTTTATGAACCAATGCACTCCATCCCACAGCCAAAACGAGCTGTCTCTAACTCAAAGAAAATTGATATTATCAGCATCATTTTTAAAATAGGATGGGTCAGTATACGCACTGTTCGGGCATAGTACACCAAAATGTTTTAATAAGTCTGAATAAAGATCTAATAATTGTATGAATGCACAAAAACATTTGAATTTACTCTGTATTACGTTGCCGCAGGAACGTTTGCTGGGGAAGTCAAATAAACACATCAAAGACTTAGACAGTAGAGAATAATCCTTTCAAGCTACAACCTGGCAACCATAAATTATATTAGATAAGAAGATTAATTAACCCCATAGAAAGTCAGTTATGATCTGACTCATGACTGATTATGTAGAGTATAAAATGTGTTCAACTTTTCAATTCCTTTAAAGTTTCCCCCCCCCCCACCTCTGTATTTAATTTATTTATTTTTGCAGGTTGCGCCCTCCGCTGCTGCTCTTGCATTTGAGATGCAAAGTCACTTCCTACCGGTCCGTTCAAACCTCATCACACGCACATCCAGCGGCATTCAGATCTGACGCAAATTAGAGGACGCGACCAGCAACTTTTAATATCAAATAAATGGGTGGAAAAAAGAGAAAATTCTGGGTGCGGTGAGATCTTTCTTTTTTTAAATTCCAAATCGACGATAAATTTGACAGTCGAGTCTGCAACAACAGGAAATGAAAGAAGGGCGCCAGTGACAGAACAGAAACCTGCACTTATGAGGGTAAAAAAGCGCTTTTACTCATTGTAAACTTACCAAGTCCGTATAAAGGTTAAAGTGTGTCAGGCGCAACGTGCAGGTACCGCTTATTTAGATTTATTAACGCGATTAATCAAGGTTCATCACGAAAATGATCAGTACAGCAGCAATACCCCCGTTTCTACACTTTGACTTGTTGACTTCATTTATGGCCTTTAAAATGTTGTATTCATTAAAATTATTGACTTGTTCACTAACAGTTATAGGAGATCTGACTACCTGCTCTTTTAGATAGGCTTCAAATTACGCTTTTCTGTCATGTTGATCTAATGAATATAGTAACTGTTAAGAGCCATCATGAATTTGAATGCAATCTATGTCTATAGATATTGCTGTAAAAGATGTAGAAAGTTGTTTGTCATGACTAATGGTTGCCCTATAAGTCTCTCAAAATAAGACTACAACATGGAAGCATCACTTAAAATTGTATAATGATGAATTACTAAAGGGGTTATTATATTATAGTGTAAAAGGCTCCTGTAGCTTTATTATTTGAAAACAGACAATTTAAAATCCTCGTTGTAAACTTCTGTTGTATTCCAGCTGTGTGTGAACTGAAGCGATGGAGAGCCCATCGTCTGCAGTGAGGCGGCGAGCATGGATCAACAGCAGCCGACAGTGGCTCACTCTGGAGGAGCACAACTCCGAGCCACAACTGTGCAGTCTCCCGTCTGCCTCCACGGTTGACGACGATGTGTTTTCTGATGGTGAGAGTGTGAATACACTTCAGCTGCACATGCAAAAAGTAAATACTTTCAGCCTGAAAGCAATCTGGAACAGAAATTAGAGATTTGTGGCCTTCCAGGTACAGAGCGGTTGGACGACCTCCAGTGTTTTGTTTTTTTAAAAAAAAAACAGAAACTGAACATGTCAAAGCTTCATTTGAGCATTCCACTTTTTATTGTTACTTTTGCTGTGTGGTTGTAAAAAGATTACAGTGACATAGAATACAATATAGAGGTGTATTTGATGTAAAAGCTACGTTGAATTTGTCTCGTTTTTTTATTTATTTTTTCCACAGGATGCATCAGTGGAAAGATTGAGACCTGGCTCTTAGGTTGTGGGTAAGTCATTTAGCTTGACCTAAGTTTTTTATTTGCCTTTTCACGCTAAAGGTTGAGGTGTCAATGGAAACGGTTTGATATATAACAACAGAAAGTGGAAAGACTCTCCGTGTGTTCCAGGAAGATCGTGTGGTTTGTTCGTCACAGCATTTTTTTTTTATCTGCAAAAGGAAGAGAAGGTTGTCATTGCAATTCTCAGCTATTAGAAGTAGCTTGAGATCTTTAAAGACACCATACTTACAGGGAGACAACCTTCTGTAATAAGGCAAAACAATGATTATTGACTGAGAAATAAAGCTGTCTGGAAAAAAAAACATACAGAAAGACACCATGAAAACACAAACAGTACACGATTTAATGCCTTGACCCTTGGAAAGCAACCTTTTTGTCCAGAGCAAACTGATTATAAAATAGGTAAAATAATGTTTCCCCATTTTTATGAAACTGAAAAATGTTACTCTGAATGTTTTATCAGTCATTATGAAAAGGATTTAAACGGCACCCTAAGACAGGAAGTGCATTAGGGAAAATGATGCAACACTGTTGCAAATTCTAAGAACCAAAAATGACCAGATTAAGATCGGAGCGCTGGCTTTAATACAGCAAAAGTGAAATAAACCTCTTACTTTAGCTGTATTTGAGGGCTGATTAGAGAGCAGAGATAAGCGGGTTTAACAATCATGCCCAGTAGCTTGACTACTGCTGCCAATCTATGCAAATGGAACTGCTAATATAAGAGAGGATGCATGCAAATGCCACTAGGTGAGATACTGTGTCTATGTGCATGTTCATGCGCTGCTTATTGTGATATGTCTCACAGGTCAGAGGTCAGCTTGGAAAACTCAAGTCAGCCGAGTTTCGGTGAGTTTGACTGGAGACTAACATCAGCGATGCAGTTGTCATACTGTTTGCATATCAACTCCACATTTACATGAGACGTCACATTGCCAGCATTTTCATTAAAGATGCCCGAAAGCACATTTGGGTATATGAAGATTCTGGCTTCCGTTTTTTGTAATCCTTCCTCTTACCCAGTAACTGATCCTATGCAGAGTTTATAGAAAATCATCTGATGGAGTTGTGTGTTACGTTCATGTGCTGCAGGCTATTTTTTTTTGGCTGTGCTTAAATCACTTTAGTTAAAGTATGTCCACGTGTCTTCTCTTCAGAGTCTACCCTGAAAGCCAAACACTTTAAAACTGAGCTGAGTCTTGGTGCTGATGGTAGGTACATTTCTGAGTTTTACTTTTACATGTTTTAACGGTTACAGATGGTCATGTGACTGGGAGAGTGAGAGCTGGAGTGACTTACCTTTGTGGCTGCTCAGAACCTGCACTGGTGAATGCTTGTTATTTGACATTACTGAAGCACAACACTAGTCGGTAATAGGCTGACTCGTTACCAGCACTGACACTGTTAAGAAGGTAGTTAAGATAACTTGAAATGATGACTTCCATGAGCTTAAGAGACCAGGAATTCCATGCATAACGGTAAGGTCAGAGGGTCTTGGAGGGTATGAAGAAGGGTAAGCACACTGGAGCTCCGTCCTGGAGCCAGACCTGAAAATGGGGATGAAGACAAATGAAGGTTTTACCATGTTTTCCTCTGTTTCAGCTTCTCTATTGGATATTGGAGAGATTCTTTCTGTATCTGGGTAAGTAGCACATCGTGTTCTGCTGTATATATTAATTATTGCATTGTTAGATCGATAGATAGATAGATAGATAGGTACTTTATTAATCCCCAAGAAAAAATTGAAAGTCTTGTTTTAGGCTTTAGGCTGTAACTTTTATCACCTGACTGGTTCACAGAATACAAAGTTTTGCCCTCATTGATTACATGATCATCTGGCGTATTTATTTTTGCTTATATCTGATTATTTAAACTGTAATTAAAGTGTCATTTCCCATCCTCACTCCTCTGCAGACCGTCAAGCTTCATGCTGAGTCCCTCCTCCGAACAAAGTCATCGCACACTCATCACCAGGTCTTTTTTTTGATCTTGTAATGTAAACCATAGAGGCGCTGCCTGTGTACTGTCAGCTGACCACTTTTTGTTGCCATTCAGAGGCATTACTGTGTACAATGAGTGAGGTGGATTCGTAAGAATGTTGTATATTTTTCATCATACTCAGGCTTTAACTTTTGACTCTCGTCGCCAGTACTCCTCGGCAGGCCTTATGTCTACCATCGGTGAATATGGGCCACAGCATGGCCTCCAGCTGTTTCTCCTCTTCCACATCTAACAGTAAAATAAGGTTAGTCAACAACATTAATAATTATTATCATCATCATTATTTTTATTTCATATTTAGGTCTCAAGTTTTCTGCTTTTTTCCTTCTAGTTCTATATATTGTCTTCTAGGTTTGTAGAATAGATTTTCACATTTTGTCATCACATTGCAAAGCATTTCTAGCTTGTAGTTTTGAATAACACATGCCTGATTAAAACTTTCAAGTGCAAACCATGATCGTGTTTTCAAGTGTTGTAAAACAACTAAAAACTGTTAAAATGTGTTTTCCTCATGCATGCCAGCGTGTTGGACATCCTGCATCTGTGCGCAGAGGATGCAGAGGAGACGCTGTTCGAGCTAGGTTTTGGCCTCGACGAGCCACAGTTCAACATCCGCATCCCTTCGCGGTTCTTCACATTTCCTTCCCAGGCTCAGGGCATCAACTTCCGACTCTTTCTGGACTCGCAGCTCCAACGTATACGAGACGAAGACCCCAGCCTCACCCTTGCTAGTAAGACTTCAGTATTCTTGAAATCCCCTACCTGAAGAGATTCTAGGATGTAGCGTTTGAGATTTTTCTTGTATTTTTCTCAACAGGTCGTTTCCGGCAGGTGCAGGTGCTCACAACAATGGCCAACGCTTTCTACTCACTCTACTCTCACGTGTCACGCACTCCGCTGCAAAAACTGTCCCCACCAGAGTTCAATTTCTACTCCTCTCCAGTGGAGAGGATGGAACGCTTCAGGAGCAGCATCCGCAGCGAGCCACGGTCTCCGGTTGAGAGGTTAAAGGACACCGTCTCCAAAATGTGTCTCTACACAGGCTCCCCGCGGGGTTCCGAATCCACGTCTCCGCAGCCATCTCCCAAGAAAAGGTGCAGCCTTTCTGACATTGGTGATTTTGTCCGGGAGAAAATCGAGCCTGGGGTGGTCAAGAAGCTTAATTTGGCAGAATCTAATGGGACTAATTCAACTGCAGATGTGCGCTTGGGTGTGGTGGCTCCTAAATCCTGGCACAGCAGGAAAGAGGTGCAAGCAGAGGAGCCGTCAGCCTTGGATACTCATCACAGCAGAAATAAAATCTGCTGCATTGAAAACAAAAACACTGTTGTAGATGGACATAACATCAAAGCAGTGAGTGTTGATAACAAGGGTCAAGATGTAAGAACGTCTCTGTCATTAGAAACTGTGGACAGAGCAGACATTCAGTTTGCTTTGTGTCAGCTGGACCCAAATGGGACAAAAGCCGCCACGGCTGAAACAGAGGAGCCTCTCTCCTGCTGCAGTCCAAAAACAGACACGGCCTCTCGTATCTGCTCCGAGACCAAACATGTAGACACATCTCTAAACATGAATGTCGTCTCCGACTCCAGCACAAATCCACCCGGACCGCTTCCCGTCCAGATCTCCCAAAGCAGCTTCGCTCAGTGCTGCATCACTCTGACTGGCTGGGAGGGGGAAGACATTTTATCCTGCTCCCTGAACGCCACTGGTTCCCACCATGCTTCGGTTGTCCCAGCTATCAAGGCATGCGAGGAGTCATTAAACAAGAAGGATATCAAGTACCTGACTCCACCGACCCACCAGACCCAAGGCTCCGTCTCCAGTAACCTACAACAAGTGAATTCCTTTGAGCTTGAGGAGGTACGCTTTTTATTCACAGAACATAGATTTTATAT
This sequence comes from Arothron firmamentum, assembly GCA_016586285.1. NCBI lineage: Eukaryota > Metazoa > Chordata > Actinopteri > Tetraodontiformes > Tetraodontidae > Arothron > Arothron firmamentum. The sequence goes on from BJFM01005464.1 coordinate 36,593, forward strand.
TGCAACATTTACATCTAGACTGTAAATAAATCCTAGTAATCTGCATTACAGTACCAATCTAAACAATATTTCATTTAAAAATAGACAATTTTTGAATTTATGAGTTGACATTTAAGGGTCTTTAGATATTTTCAGTCTTTAATCTGTGATCATGATTAATCTGTGATACATACACAGACACAGTATGACCTGAGATATTCCCTCTCCATAGGTGCACAGTGCTGAAGAGGATGATTTTGGACAATCAGAAACTACACAAGCAACATCCCTGCAGTCCAAAGAATGTCATCACAGTGGTAGGCTGGTCACTGCAGTTAAAAAATAATACACATATTTTTACATAGAATATTGTGTAAAATAGGAGCTCCCAATGTTGGATTTGTATTTACACTGAGTGATTGATTCATGATTCATGTTTTACGCTAAACGTCAGTCGACTCCTATGTGACAGGAAAGTTACCATGTCAGAATCTTTCATGCCAGCAAACTGTGAAAATAATGAGAACAAGCTCCCTTTCAGTTTTAACAGTTCTAAACGTGTTATTTCTAATGTGTCAGCAGTCAGCAGTGTGACGGCTGCTATGACCACAACTATGTGTACAGGACAAAAAGTAAAATTTAACATTTTTTTTTCTAGGAAATTTGTTGTAACAGCTGTCAAACTGATGATGTTGACACATGATGTATTTTTAAAAAGGTTGTGGTAGTGAGATCAGGCATGGCATGGCAGCCCTGATAGTATTAGTAGCAGCTGTATTTATCATTTATGGTGGATCAGATCATTCGTCTGTCTAGGTCCAAAGGTAAATGTACCTGAAGCTCCCCTGTGTTTCTGCAGAAGTGGTCCGTGGTGACAGCACGCACTCAGACAGCAGTGGGTACGCAGACGAGGAAATCGGCTCATCAAACCAGTAAAAGTCTGAGATCTCCCTTTTTGCACCTGGGATATTTTTCTTAAATGGAAAATTTCATCCATCTCTTACATTTTTGGATCAGATGTCATCCAAGCAAGAGGAAGAACATAAAGAAACACTTGTTTTAAATTAACCAAATCCGACAGTCAGTGACACTGATTATTACAACAGACATTCAGCCAAGCATGTTCAAGTAAGGGCAACGTTTGGCAGTGAAGTTTTATTAGAAACCAATTCAATTTCATATTGAAAACACAAAAATGATAGAGATAAATGTGCCAAACACATAGATAATGTCAATAAAGTTAAATCTTAAAAGTTTTTTAAACCGTTGTGATCCCAATTGTGATCTGTTGAAGAGCTTGTACAAAGCTTTCACTCTTTAACAGATGCTTTCTGTATCACAGGAACAAAATGTCACACAATAAAGACATGACAATGACAATCATTACTTAGCTTCATGTGTGCTGGATACAGGGGAACATTTAAAACCCAATTATACTCTTATCTGAGTTTTGCCGAACAATAATCCTCAGTTCCAGACAAAAATGGCAAAGATTGAAATCTTCAAGGCCTGCTGAGAGTACTGCGTATGCCAGTTTGAGGTTTTAGGGTTTGAATTCATATAACACAGGCAACATTCTGAAAATTCATAGAATCGGGGCAGTCTATAAATGAAGTCTTCCCTGGGGTCAGTTCTTGTCATCATTTTTGTCCAAATTTCTGCATATTTTTAATAATTAATGTCAAAAGGGATCAAATGCAGCTCAGAACATGTCCATCGTCCAAATAATAAAAACATCCATTTCCTTTTGCACATTTTATACTTAGAATTTTTGTGCAGTTTTTTGGGGAATGTAACAACTCTTCAAGCATGGCCTTTTATTGGATGAGTCGTTATTAAACGTGAGCAAATAAAAGTTCAGGGGTTAAAAATTAAAAAAATAAATCTGAGGTAAGTGACGTTGTTTGAATTCCATCAGAAAAGTGCTTTCTTCTTCCAGAGATTCATTACCACATTGAGGAATGGTGATTTAAGCTCAGGTAGATAACATCACTTTCCTCCAGCCATGATCTTGAGGTACTGCAGTGCATTGTGGGCTGCGCTGGCTCTAGCGGCATCCATATTTGAAGCACAGCCATGGCAGACTGTTATTGGCTGGGTGGACAGCTCCACGAGACACTGACACAGGCCGCTCAGACTGCGCTCCTCTGAAACAAGAAGACAAATTACTTTCCTTCCAACACTTATAATACGGCATCAACCCACTGCTGCCCCTGAACTCACCTAGATCCAGGTAACTGACATCAAAACGCTGCTCCAAAGACAGGTCGCTCAGCAAAGAACAGAAGTTGGAGTCAGTGGGAATGCCCAGAGGGTGACTGCGAAGCTGGAGGATCTTCTCACCCGCAGAGTTCCGCAGGGAGTCCCAAGTGCAGCTGAAGCTTTTACTTTTACCAGAGTCGGTCCTGCTCCCCATGTGCTGTGTAAGCAGCAGCAATGAAGACAGTTAAAGTGACTCTCATACTATACAGTTATAAAGCAAATAAAAATGATGCGTGGAGCATCTTTCTTTACGATGATGTGCTCTGCAAGAAGCTAATGAACAAGTATGTGAGTAAAAATTCACTTCTGAGTTTGTTTCTCACCATGTTGAACGTATCTTCTTCTGGTTCAGCGTCGTTGCTGGTCCTTAGATCCACGGGGACATCGTGTATGCGCGATAACATTTTAGCTGCTGCATTCCTCTTGGCTAGTTTCTTGGAGGTTCCACTTCCTGAAATGAAAACAAATGCTGAGCAATATCTGAGCTGTCTTCTGGACCTGAGACTGGGTATGAACAATTATGATGTCAACAAAAATAATGATCACCAGACTCATATGCTCTTCATATAAAATGGTATAGAGACTTTCTATAGGATCTTTCTACTCATCAGACCAACTTGGTAGCTATCTTAGCATTACTGTGATTGTTTCATCACTGCAGGTCAATCATTTCATTGTAATAATAAAGTGTTTTTGCAACATCATATTGTGAGACAATCTCTGTGCATTTCACCAATTTCTATGAATCTCTCCACTCTGCAGGTCATTGTGAACTCTTTACGATGCGCTGGTCCAGACTCCTGGGTGACTGTGTACTCCGGCAAGCGCCATCCTTTCTGCACCACCAATTCCTCGCAGAATAAACAGATAAGTAAAAACGTCAAAACATAATCACACTGCCACACACAAAAAGAGAAAGACCACCTAAAGATCTAAAATTGGCAAACCAAGAATATTAAGATGTACAAGTTATTCTAGTTTACCTGCAGAGCTCCAACAGGGTTACATTCAGTCTGCTGAGAACTGCCTGATGTCTTCATCTCTGACTGGGAGCTGAGACAAACACATAAAAGAGGAACTCATAAAACCACACAATCCACCATCATTTAGAATGAATGTAAAGAAAAGACAGAAAAAACAACATCTAAAATAAAAATATATACCTGTCTCCATCAGTAGACACGTCAACCTCAACAAATCCGTCTACCCCAACACAAAATGCAGCAGGACCTCCCAGGCCTCCCTTAAGCATCTTTAGAGCAGCCTCGGCTGCTTTATGCTTGGCTGCCTTCTTGCTGGGCCCCTGGCCAGTGCAGTTGATTTCCCCGACAGCAACACGGAATGTAAAGTTGGGCTGGTGGGCCTGTCCCTCGGCCTTCAGCAGGTCGTACACTGGGGTCTTACCTATCCGCGTTCCATACTCCTGCAGCAGACTGATAGGTGTCTTTCCGGGATTCACAGCCAGCATTTGCTCAATACTAAGAGGATTTAAAAAAAAAAAAATAATAATAATAATATATATACATATATATATTGATGATCTTCAAGGCAATATTTTATAGCAATGCATTTGTTCTTTTTCCTGTAGTTTAGGCACTAAGTTGTTGTGCTTTTTTGTTCTGAATTGTTTTTATTGATTATGCACATTACATTTAAACGCTATTTACATTAAAATCAATTAACTATTTGTGTTTATCTATCAGAACACACAAGTTAAAAGGTTAAAAACTATTTTATCCAAGGTCTATACATAATCACAACCAGCAAAACCACAATAGTAATTTGGTAGTAGTTATTAAACCAGAAACTACTAAAGCTATTTCGTTGTCAGTGTTGCTGTGCTGTCTCTAAAGAAAAAATGTATATAAACATGGTATTTAGTAGATAAGAGATAAAAGGATATTGTATTAAATGAGCCCATAATAAGCCGCATGCTAATATTACACTAGCTTAGCTTCCTCGCAACCGTACCTGGAGCACCCGGAGTTTCTCTTCCAGCTGTCCGACGCTGTCTCGTCGTTCATTCCCTATTTCACGCAGACAGACCAGATCGGTTTCAGATTGTTAACCCCCCGACCAAGACAGATACTTGCTTTCATTTGACGGTATTTTTCAAGCAGACAATGACGCAGCAGCAACAACAATAACAACAACAACCGAACAGCAGACCCAAGACCCCATCAGGTCCGACGAACGCCTAATGTTTTTTGACGCACAAATATGACGTAAGTCGATACAACATTTCCATTGGTCCGTAGGATGGTCCGTTGTTTTGATGGAAATAGGTCCTACAATTAATGTAACTAAATTATTTACTGTGTAATTCTGTTTTGTTTTTTTTATTCGAATCTTAAACTCTGTAAATCAAAATCTAAATTTAGATTATTATTGTTGCCCCTGGCAAATTTAGTGAGAAATTTCCAGTATACAATATTGCATCGTTGAGTTTAATAAATGAATGAATTTAATTAATTTGACTGGCCAACTGTTTCAACAAAAGCGACGATTTAAATAAGAACACTGACCTGCGTCTTGGGACTCGTCGGTCATATAATAGTTATGACAAAATATGTCCAGCAGGGGGAAATATTAGATCAGTAATCTGCATATGTCGGGATAGATTGCTGTACTTTAATGACATCTGTCATCCGCACAACTAGAGAAGCACGGAAACTATTTGCTCAAACCCCACCCCTATGGGCTTTCTGTCCTCAGGAAAGCTTGAATGTGCATATTTTAGAATCAAGTGTTTTTTATTTATTTTTGCATCTCTGATCTATTTTCCCCTTTTGTCACCTAAGGATCTAATGTGAACCATTAAAATATTTGGAAGGTATTTTTGGCCCCTCCCAACCCACCCATGGCAGAACCATTATAAAAGATTTCAGTACAGTGTCCACCTTTCCATCATTTCCCTTATTTTTGTGACTTGACGGCCAATCCCTTGATGGGTTGCTTGTAAATCCCTGTTGGCCACCGTTGAAACAAAGCTTGGACTCTGATGGTTTCGGTCATTGGCATCGGTGTGCCACTGTGGGAGCCTGTCGTGCCAAGTGCAACATTGGGCATGACAATGAATAAAGTTCTTTCCCATTTGAACTCCTAAAGCTGCAGTCAGAACACACTGATTTATATGACGCCCTTCCAGCTCATTATTCATGTTTTCAGGACTAATTTGCTTTGTTCACCAGACTGTCATTTGTCAATGAAAGCTCTAATTTATTGACCCATAACATGATAATGTAAGTGTTTTATTTGAGCCTGTGGTCGAATTACTGACAGAATGAGATCACAAATGAATGCAATTTCAGCAGTCACAGTACAGCCGAAGATTGCTCGCACGTAAATGTGCACCCATACACACTTTCCTTTCCCCTGTCTTGGCGTGTTGCATTATGAGCATGTGGTTCTTTGCTTGCCAAAATCATCAGTACATATCTTCAAGCATGGAGCTGTATGAATGCACCCCCCCCCCCCCCCCCCCCCCCCCCCCCCCCCCC
>BJFM01005466.1:3875-14530 GCA_016586285.1 Arothron firmamentum
TGTGTGTGTGTGTGTGTGTGTGTGTATGTGTGTGTGTGTGTGTGATTTTTCGTTGAACCATCTTGTGGTTTCAGTAAGGTAAGTTTGTCCTGTCAAAAATAACCAAGAATTTAATTTCAATGTGGACTTTTCCCAAATGGACAGTGAGACAACCTCACTGTCTGATTGTCAGTTTGATAATTTTACCTTTTTTTATTTTATTTTATTTTATTTTTTTGATGTCAGTATTTTTCTTTCTTAATTTATGCAGCTGTCAGCCATCTTGCAATTTGTTTTTATAACATAAGAAGTAGACTGCTGCTATTTTCAAGTGAAAAACAAACCAGACAGGCACGCTCTCTTCCTCCCCCTTCAGCCGAGTTTCAACCTCCTCTATGTGCGCAACCTCCCTGTCAACTGTGACAAGAGCCTGCGGAATGCTGTGAAGCACAGGCTCCGCCGCTTGTCAGACAACTGTGGTGGCAAGGTACTCGGTATTTCCCAGGGCACAGCAGTCCTACGGTTCAGCAGCCCAGAGGCAGCTTCACGCGCCTGCAAGAGAATGGAAAATGAAGATGTGTATGGCCACCGAATCAGTCTCTCCTCCTCCCCCGGGCCCAGAGATGACGCGAGTCTCGAGCCTGAGCTTCAGACTCGAGCTCGAGACTCGCCTCAGCATCAGACGCTGCCCCACAACTATCTGAACCAGGATTTAGGGTTTGCCCCTTCCCTCTCCACCACCTCCTCTTCTTTTCTGCCCCTGGAGAAACCCAGGTCACCCAGAAGGCCACGGCGAACGACACGCCCATGCCACACCACAGGCCCAGTGCCTGAACGGCCCTACAGCCCCAGGAGGGGGTGCAGTGGGCCTCCCGGTGGTAATCCAGCCAAGCTCCATCAGGTCAGCAGACTCATCTGTGTGAAGTAGATCCTGCTTCACCTCCATTGCCCTTTGTTCTTGTCTGGGCTGCTTTATAATTCATGCAGATTCTCTCATGCGCAGTGTTTTTCCTAATTGCTGCTTTTACTAACCATTTAGCTCTTTATGCTCTTTGTCTGCTTATACATTATGGTTGGTGCCTCGTGTATTCTTTCTTGCCCTTTGTGTTAATTTGCCCTCATTAATTCATATAAGCAAAAAGATTTTTTTTTTCTTTCTTTTTTTTCTAATTTTCTTTGCCATATGTTGTCAATGCTGTTACCTTAAATTTTTTGTTTCAAAGTCTGGGCCTTTCATGATTTAAATGATGATTCAGTTCAAACTGACTGAGAAATTACCCTCAAAGAATTGCTGTGTAAATGGATGAAGTAAGAATGAGCATTTTACCCTGTTTTAAGATTGAAAGTTCATTTAATATCATGCCACGTCCGGTCTGAGTTAATTATTGAATTCTGGATTTTTTTCAAAATTGATACACAGATAAGTAATTCCCAGCCCAGTTTGGATGCATCAAATTAATTTCAGTCAACTATTATGGTAATTACTCAGCAAGTTTCTTTAAATTCTACAACCCAGTTGAAACATACTGTGAACCTTTGATTGCGTGGATGGAAAGAGTGTGTCAAGCCAATGTCTCTTTACACACCTCAGCATGTTGTCATCAGCTACATTGTCAATGTGTGTTTCCTCCTAAATCAGGAGCAGAGCAATATGGAGAGCAAACCAAGAATGAGCTTCTATCACCCTGATAAAGGAAATGCTGCTGCTTCCGAAGAGACATTGGTCCTGGAAAACCTTTCCAAATCCGTACTCCCTGGAGAGCCTGTGAACCGAAAGAGGTACATAGAGGGAATGGGTTCATAAATTAGGAGTTATTTTTTTATATATCATTTGTGCATTTCCTTCTTTACATTCTAAGTATCCTTTTTATTAAATCTTCTTCCTATAGAAGGGAGGACACCAATCCTCATCGTGTTACTGAATCACCTGTGGAGCAAAAAGACAGGAATTTAGAGGAGTTCAAGGCCAGCACGCCATCAGCTTTCAGCAAACTAAACTTTAATCTGAGCTTCAGTCCACCTGTTCCATCTCGGGGCTCCTGGTCATCTCGGTAATTTGCTGGGTTTAGTCATGTTTAGTTCCGTTAACCTTAAACCTCATGCTTGTCATTTGCTAGCATCATATGTTTTAAAATTGTGTCTTCTTTTGTCCCAACAAAGGAGCACATCCCCCTGCATGTCCAGTCGGTCCTCCCCTCTTCTGGCTGCCCCCCGTAGCCCATGTCCTGAAAGTGGCCCAGAGCCTTTCTCTGATGGGGCAGAAGTCCATGTGGCTAACCTGGACTACAGGATGTCCCGCAAGGATCTGCAGCAGATGCTGCATAACACTTTTTCCAGATATGGCAGGGTAAGACTTGATAGTGTATTGCATAATATATTGGTAGCCTGTTAAATTTACCCATGATCCAAATAATTATACCCTAAATGCCAGAAGACAAATGTCAGGTGGTTTTTCACCCACAGGATTGTGGTGGTGGTGGGATTGCCAACTGTGGTGTTGGTGTTCTAGGGATAATTGACCCCTGCATCAAGAGATATATTTGTTGTCTAATTATTTTTTTCTAGGTGAAAGCTGTGGAGCTTAGCCCACATACTGACTATCAGCTGAAGGCTACCGTAAAGATGTTCTGCTTACGACAGGCCATAAGTGCCGTCAGCGGATTGCACCGTTATAAGATTGGGGGAAAGCGCATTCAAGTGTCTCTCATCACTGGTGGCAGCAACAAATCCCTTGCCCTGCTCAGGTAGGCTGGCACATGTTTGTCCTTTCTGAACTTTGTTATGCAGTGAAATATACCTGATTTTTAAAAGGTTTCAATTTTCAACACTTTTTCAATCTTTTTCAGCTCGGAGGTAATCAGCATTCTTCATGACGCACCAGCTTATTGTCTCCCACTTAACAAGTTTACAGAGATCTATGAGAAAAAGTAAGTAGCATTATGTAACATCTCAGGGTTTACTCATTACTTGAGTTCATTTTTCAAAGGGTGGATGCAGAAATCCTTTCATGTGTTTTTTCTAAACTCCCTTCAGATATTCCCGTAAGCTTGCAGTTGCAGACCTGTACAGACTACCTGAAGTAGTAGCTGTGCGAGAACAGGGAGGGTCAAGACTTGTGTGCCTTCTGCCTGGCAGCCAACAGAGCCCACTGGGATCTTCCCAATCCAAAGAGGGCTCCTCATCTGCTAGTGGCAGTCCTGTAGTCTTTGAAGAGTTGGAGTACCATGAACCAGTCTGCAGACAACACTACACACAGGACTTCAGGTTGTTGAAACCAAAAATTCATCAGATCAACACAATATTTTGCGATAGTCAGTTTTCACAGCTTATTTGTACTGAACAACTTAAACTAACATCCCTTGTGATTGTGATTTGTCTCTGTTGATTACCAGCGAGGCTGACTTTGACCCTGATTCCTATAAAATGCCTTATGTGGTCATGGCTCTGAGCAAGCTGACCTCTGAAGTCCACAGTTTGTTGGAGTCACATGATGGAACTCTTTCAATGCTGAGGTGAGAGTCTAAATCAAATTTGATATTAATGTGAAATATATTGACTATTGGACAATAATCTAATATTTTTGGTTTAGTTTTGCAGAGTGCTATGCAGTAAAATTCGGACCATTACAGCAGGGCAGTGACACACTGGAGGGCAGTGTGCCTCTGGAGCACCTCATCACTTGTGTTCCCAGTATTACTATAGTCACTGCTCAGAATGGCTTTAAAGTCATAAAGTGGATCCACAACAAACCACCAGCCCCAAATTTAGGTGAGAAGATATTAAAATGTTCTTTGAAAGTGTCACAGAAAGTGTCATGTTTCACTGATTTATAAATAAAATGGTGAATTTCTGCAGAGCCATGGATTCAGCGCTGCAAGAGTCCTGTCGGCAACCCGCAGCTTATTCAGTTCAGCCGCGAGATAATCGACTTGTTGAAGAGCCAGCCTTCCTGCATCATGCCCATGAGCAAGTTCATTCCTTCATACCACCACCACTTCGCCAAGCAGTGCCGTGTCTCTGACTATGGCTACTCCAAGCTGCTGGAGCTCCTGGAGGCTGTGCCACATGTTCTCCAGGTACCCACCAGAGTGATGTAATGTTCTTTTGTTTGTAGGTCATCAATGTACGTTTTTACTTTTGTTGTAGATTTTGGGACTGGGTACTAAGCGGTTTCTGACCCTGACCCATCGTGCTCAAGTTAAGCGCTTTACCCAAGACCTGCTAAAACTACTGAAGTTTCAGGCTAGCAAACAAGTGGCCATCAAGGACTTCACACAGGCATACCACTGGTAAGACATCCGTTACAAGTGTCAGAAATGTTTTCACATGCCTTTTTGATTCAGTGTATCCCTTCATACCCAGAAATTGCAAACTATATACAATAGCAGTAATGCTATATAGGGATGCGGTGATACCTACAGGACTGTGAACACTTTTGGTTTGATTTACGCTTGTCAGTTTTAGTGTCTACATTTTTTTTTTGCACCATATTAATTTCAGTGTACACATAGACCCAGTCCAGTTTCATGGATCAAAATATTTGCTCTAATCTGTTTTTGGTAATAATTTGTTGGGTTTTTTTTTTTAAATCTTTGTTCTTCAGGTGCTTCTCTCGAAACTGGAGTGTTTCTGACTATGGTGTGTGTGAAATAATGGACCTGCTCACAGAGATCCCTGACACTACAATCACTGTCGTGCATCAGGACATGGACACAGTCATCTCTGTTCCAAAGAGAGGTCCAGTTAAAGCTGTTAATGGGCACTCACGATCTTAAAGTTCTTTCTGAACTTAATGTAAATGTTTATTCCGCAGCAGATCGTACAGCGGAGGAAATTGAGCGCACCAAGCAATTTGGAAAGGAGGTGGTGGATCTTCTCCGCCACCAGCCTCACTGCAGAATGCCCTTTAATAAGTTCATCCCCACCTACCATCATCATTTTGGCCGTCAGTGCAAGCTTAGCTACTACGGCTTCACCAAGCTGATGGAGCTCTTCGAAGCCATCCCAGATATCCTGATGGTGAGCTAAGGAGAATGTTTGTGCAGGATCATTTCCACGTTCCTTTGGTTCTGTAATATGTTTAATTGCACTGCAGTCAGTTGTTGTAGAGTGTTGATGCGCTTCCTTGTGGAGGTGTTGTACTCCCTGGGGGACTGCAGTAGTGTAGTTGGTCAGGGTTGTTAAGGGTGGACAGCAAGTTGTTTTTAATGATGTTTTCCATAGCAGGATCTTGGTAAACTTTAAGGACACCAGGGAGGCACGATTTGAGAATGGAATTTTTCGAGTTTGTAATAATTCTGTCTTGATGATTATGACAAACATATTGTCCAAGTGGGTCCCAAAAGGCGAAACCTCTGCTTCCTGTTTCATGACAACAGTCCAGTTAAAAACCCAATAGACTTTAACCAGCGAACTGAGATTACATTTGGTTGTCTTTAACCTCATAATGGCTGAAGGTGGAACTCCTCACCACATTTCTTGCATCAGATTTTGCTGAGGCGTGTTATTTTATGCTACCTTCATTTCTTAGGTAAATGAATGTAAACCATAGCTTGCTTTGTTTAGGTGCTGGAGTGCGGTGAGGAGAAAGTGTTGTCTCTGACAGAGGTGGAGCGCGTCAAGGCTCTGGCGGCTCAGCTGGTCAAGCTGCTCCGTGCCCAGAAAAGCTCCAGCCTTCCTGTCAGCCAGCTGCTCACAGAATATGGCAAGACATTTGGCTACGGTCTGCGACTGCAGGACTACGATGCCAGCTCGCTGCCAGCTCTGCTCAGTAAACTCTGCCACGTGGTTAAGGTAAAAAAAAAAATCAGGGATATTGTTCTTCTTTGAATGCCTCTAAATAATATTTGATGATTTTTTTTCAGGAGTTTCTTCTGCTGTTAAAGAGTTGCATGTACAGTTCCGTGTGTAGTCATGTAAAATGAATTCACCCCGTTGTAATGATAGATGGACTGTTTTATCCCTGATCTGATATTGAAATGAGTCTTCAGCTCCCAAAGTTGTAAATAGGATTTCTCTTTCGATTTTAAGGTGGTGGATGGCTCCGAAGGTCGTGAGCTGCAGCTGATCAACAGGAAGTCGTTGCGTTTGTTGACCTCCCAAATGCTGGATCTCCTCATGTCCCAGGAGGACGGGCAAGTCACCACCGGTCTCAGAGTGGACCTGCTGAGTGAGCGTTACTTCACAGTCCACGGAGCTCCGCTCAACCCCTGCGAATACGGATTCCTGTCCCTCGGCGAGCTGCTCAAGAGTCTGCCCTACCTCGTAGAGGTGAGTGGATGTTGTTCTTCATCTCAAAACCGTCCGGTCCCAGAGGCAGAGGCTGATCTTTGTTCATCCACAGTTGTATCATAAAGAAAATGATAATGGAAGTGATGAAGAATGGGTCAGGCTCACCAGGCTTTACCAGTTTGCCCGCAGTGTACGGGCTCTGCTCCACACCTACCATTACAACCAGATCTTCCTGACTGATTTCCTTGGAGCGTATAACAAGTTCACAGGCTCCTGTCTTGAACCACGTTTCTATGGCTACATGAGCACAGACGACCTGCTGAATGCTATTCCACAGGTAGCTCCTATTCATCACTTGGAAATTGGTTGGATATTGTAACATCACAGTGAGTGTTGCGATGGCTCGCTTTTAACCCCTAACCCTGGGTCATGTGATGTCAGGTGGTCTGGATCAAAGGACACGGTCGCAAAAGGATCATTGTTTTGAAGAATGATATGAAGTGTAAGTCCAGTGAGCGATTCTGATCTTTTATTCCTGTCTAGAGTGTGTTTTGAAGTGAGGCGTGTGTTCTTGTAGCAAAAGGAAGCTGTTCAGTTCCCAACAGTCCTCAGCCTGGGGAGTACGCAAACAGCCGAGAGGACAGCCCAGTCAGCTCTGAAACATCAGCAGACCAGAGCCACGGTAACGTGACCCTGCCATCCGACCTGTATGCTGAAAATGACCAAGCTGAAAACGGTTTGAATGTTTTGTCTTTGTGCCAGTTGGAGACGCAGCAGAGTCGGAGTTGCAGGCTCTGTCGTCAGCGTTGGACCTGCTGTGTGGTCCTGTACCATCCTGCCTGCCCTCACCTCAGCTCCACCCTGACCCTGTTCTCCTCCAGCATGCTGACCTGATTAACTTTGAGGGGAAACCTTCAGCCGGTTAGTTTCTATCAAGTTTTCACGTTTGTCATATGCCTTAATAATTTTTTTTCCCCTTCTCATGGGGCTTCGGCTCCGTCTGTTCTGATGGGGTTTTAGAGAATGATGAAGCTGAGGGTGCTTCTGATCCACCTGAGCCACCGACTGCCCACGCAGACACCAGCGGTCCTCCTGAAACAAAGACCCCCTCGGCCAGCCCAGGCAGAAGAGCCGCCCGCAGCAGAATTAAGCTGGCTGCTAACTTCTTCTTTGCTGCAGACCTGTGACCCTCTGACACCCACACACACACACACACACACACACACACACACACACACACACACACACACACTGTAAACAAGTTTGCACAGTGTAACTCTGCAGAGTTTGACCAGCTACACTGAACCTGTGTGATCCTGGAGTAGTCCTGTGTCCCTACAGGCAGATGCACTTATCTTTTGTCACTTATCGTTTTCCATAGTGCTTCTTTTCCGTAAAAGGCGTTTTTCTTCCAATGACGTTCACCAAGCTGTGACCGCGACTTGCAGAGTTCCTGCAATTCTTTAATTTGCCAAGTTCATCTTGAATATGTGTTAACTGAATCTAGAGGGAAGTTGAATTGCATTTCCACGACAGCCAATCTTTCACGTCTTTTCTGTTAAAGAAGTATTGTCGCTAAAATTCCCAGTTTATAGAAAAGAAGAATGTTCATTTAGTTCATGTGCCATGTTGGGGAATGGTCCTGTGAATTTCCTGCCTAATGTTACAAAGACATTTTCAGATTTGTAGAGATGTTGCTTTGGACGTCACTGATGGAGGCTCAACGGGCCCCTGAGCGCGATGCCCATCTCGCTCTGTCGGCCTTGTCTGGTGAAGCTTCTCTTTGAGGTGTGTTCGCAACTCTTTTCCCTGTTAAGTGCTCTGAATCTTTTCTGTTTTTATATGATGCAGAGAGTTTAGGATGCCGCAGAAGTGTTCTGTGGAGCCATTCTTTTGTTCAGAAGCACCAAACGGCAGAACCTTGGTTGATATTGCCACTAGCAATGCTCTTGGATAGTTTAAAGCCTGATTTATAGCAAAGGTATTGACCCCGTTTGTCATACATGGCCTGAAATGGGAGTAGGGCGCAGTACCACTCTGGCCTGACGTGCGAGCGTGCAGCAGGACCTGCGCTGGGCCCAGGAGCCACCATGTTTGTGTTCTTTTAGCAGTCCCGTCTGCGTACGTGGGGCTCACAGGAGAGTAGCTGGTGTGCAATGCGTGTCGTGTGCATAAATGACTTTATGCACGGTGTGTGCCCAGCACGAGCAGGCAGGGAAAGACAACGTTGTCGGAGAGCTGTCTTTGATTTCCACCGCGTTTTAGGTTTCGGCGGCGGCCCTCGCAGCGCCCGTTTTAGCGCCCAAGGTTTGGTAGGTTAACCTTGCTGCCGCTAGCCGCCGCTGTCCACGCCGCCTGGCTTTAGAAGAAAGGAGAGAGCAGCTAACCTTTTTGATTTTTAATGACTGAAAGGGTGTACGTTTTTAGGGTGCAAAGGGAGGGAGGTTGTTTTGGCAGCGCGGCGGGGGGCTCCTCGCGGCTCCTCGCAGGACACCACCTGCTCTCAGAGAGGACCCTCCGGGGCTCTCTGGAATCCGCCGGGCTTTTACAATGGCTTGTATCTGCCGCGGCGCCCTGGCCTCTCAAAAGAATGAGTTTTTACTCGCTGGTGTCGGCTGGTTTCTCCCTTTACCTTGGTTTCATGTTTACAGGCTGGTGGTTCCGAAAGCGCTTCAGCTGCGCGGGAAAGTTGACTAAAATGACAGGAGGCCCCACGAAGGTCGAAGAGTGGTTGTTTGCATTCAGACAGATGGCCGCCAATGGGTAAAAGCCCATTTTATCAGTTTGTGTCCAGTTTCAGTGCTAGCTGGTATTTGTTTTGACGTCCGACTCGGCTGTGAGAAGCCTTCCAGAGACTCCACCAGCTCAGTCGTCAAAATGTCTGACACGTCAAAGCGTCTGAAGCGACTGTTGGCTGCGGTTTCCAGCTGCTCTGGAGCAATAAAGGAGTCAAGTTTGCGTTTGTCCTCTGTTATCCCTGCGACAAGCTGGCAGCTAACCCAGGGTGTACCCTGCCTCTCGCTGAGAAGGGAAAGCTTTAGAGGAAGGATGGATGAAATTTTCCCAGGGACCGTCTGAATTTATCCTCGGCTGTAGTTTAAATGAATTTGATCACTGTCCCTCTCCCGCGGTGACTGGTTGAATACAATGAACTTCCTTACTGATTTCAGTTTTTGTTTTTTTTTCCTTTATCAGTGAGAACCTGCTGTACCTATCAAAATATGCACTTTTGCATAGTTTTGGTTCCTGAAATTAGCCATTAATGGGGTTGCAACATGGTTTGCGTCTTAAACATGTTTGTTTTTTAAACGTCTCTTACCACTATCTGCTTTATGCAACAGTAATCTTAAGCCTTGCCTTTTTGACGACCTTTGTTTACATGGACGGTCGCTTCTGTCCTCTCTGCGTTCCCCTCCTCACTGCTGTTGCACAAGAAGTTATTGTAATTGTCTGTTGTTGAAGGGACCAAACAAAAAATCCTAATTAAAATACACAAGCATCAGTTTGCCTTGTTTTCGTGTTTTCATATTACTTTCATTTTAAAAAAATAACATTGCTGAAAGATGCTCTTTTATTTAAACATATATGTACAACTCAAGTCTCGGGTTATTCTCTGTATATTTGTTCAATATTCAACATTTGGACTTAATAATTTCACAATTACAGGATGCTAAGTAAGAGGAGAGACGATTAATGATGTAAGGGGAATACTTTGCACGACATGAGTCCCTAAATGTCAACACGCAAACATACGGCCCGCTTTTATTTACAAGAGTTGCATCCATTTCTTGTTTCTCACAGCAAACGCAAAAAAACACTTGATACTTCCTGTTGGATGTTGGAACCTTAAAAATGAACTTTTTTTTTTTTTTTTTAATGTTCCATTGGCGTGCGAACATCAATATTTGTGTTAGCTAAACTACCAGAGGCTCTGTGTTGGCCGATCACTGCAGCATTTAGTGCGTAAATATACATCTGTGGAACAAATAGATCTTTGTAGGTTTCCTGAAGGTAAGAAGTGCGCTGGTTGGAGTCTAAGATGGAAGAATAAATATATTTGCTGTCGAACAGGATAATAGGACATGTTTTCCTGGCACACTCAGGCTCCGGGAAGCTCGGCTTTTGCGACGTTTGTGCTTCTGCTTCTCTAAATTCTCGCAGTGTATTCCTAACATCGCCACAGATTGGAGTGTCACACTCTTGGACTTTCCTTTGCCGATTATAGATTCTCTGACTTGCAGGAAGTGATGCATGACATGAGGTGAGAGTGTGGTTTTGGGATGGGGGGGTCTTCGAGGTTCCATGTTACATGACTGCGCACTGCGTGGCTCCGCAGCAATCTTTAATGATGTCCACTCCTGATTTTGTGATGGATGGTTTGTTGGGAGGCGTATCCAGCGTTTGTCTTTTGGGCTTTGGAGCATCTTAAAGACAAGAAAGAAGGG
>BJFM01005466.1:14561-26020 GCA_016586285.1 Arothron firmamentum
ACTGGAGGTGTAAAAGAGCCCTGGGTCATTCCGCTCTTTGTCACTCACTCTGTGCGACTTTGAGCTGCTTCTCCAAAGGCATCAGCTTCAGTCTGAGGAACTCGGCCATCTCCTTGTCCTCCTCTTGCTCCCTGCGTTCAACACAAAACCTGATGCTGGTTAACTGGTTATTGGTTGCGAACATATTTCCAGTTTTACATGCTAACATGCCAAACAAGTACGCAGTAGCACTGTCCCCTTGGCTTGCTCGTGTTGGCGTTATGTGTAGAGGCTGTGCATGTGTACACGGAGCTTTTTTGGCGTTATAAATGGCCTCTGCTGTGAAATCGGGGTGATTGAACAGTCCCCCCTGATGAGGTGGCGGATGAAGCTCAGCATCACCCATCATCACCTCCTGTCCCTGTTTGCTCCTCAAACATTGTGAGTCAGCCGCTGCTGCAAAGATGTGGAGATGGAGGGGGAGGAAATGAAATATGACAACATCAGTCAGACGCGTTCCCTCTCCCTGCCTCCCCCTTTCAAACACACACACACACAAACACAGCAGGCTGGGCTGGGCTGGGCTGATGAGGGCCTGAATTCAAACATTTACATTTCACATGAAATAAAACGAGTCCACAGCTCCTTCAGCCGTCTCCCGGATATTAACAGAGTCTGTGCGTGGGGGCACTCGGTACCTTAATCTCTCCACCTCAGCGTCATCGACCAGGAAATCCCTCTTCTGCACCAGCTTATGGATCTTCAGGATCAGCTCTTCCTCCTGCTGCCTGTGCTTTGCCGTTTTGTCTTTCTCTGGAGAACAGGATGACAAACGGAGGTGCAATGAATGAAGGAAAGAGGAGGATGAAGTTCTACCTTTTCTCTGGCTGGTTCTGAAACTGCATCACAGAATAAGAAAAACATATAAATAGCTTTCTCACGCCTGCTGTTCCACTGTCACACGCATCAAAGGTTCAAAGAACCTGTATGAACTGTTACCAGTTTCTATGGCAACTCAATGACCAGATTTATAAAAAAAAAAAAAATCCACATCACAGTTTTGTACAAGTTCTCGTGCCTCCCAGGTTGGCCGCCGATGCTTCCGAGCTGCAGCCCCCATGGAAGGAGGGAACGTTTGAGGGAGGTGACTGATTTCATTTTTGGAGAGTCAGCCCTTTTCACGGTGAACCGCTCTTTTCCCCCAGAGCAAACAGAACCCAAGGCCCCCCTGCAGAAGACTAATGCAGCCAAATGAATGGAGATCTTGGCAATGTTGCATCTTGGGTCGGGGCGCTGTTTAACACTCTCACCTGTAAATCACTCCACCAAGGTTACAAAACTCAGCAGATGCTTTTTTTTTCCCCCGTCACCATGTCGACGATCTATTCTGGGTGACTTATTCCCGGTGTGCTGGCGGTTGCCTCGACTTTATCGTGACAGATAACAGAAGGCGTGCATTTGATCTGTACCTGGGACTGCGACGATCTGCCTCAGCTCCTGTTTCAAGCTCATGATGTCTTTGCAGAGCTGAATGTCATCCATCCTGGAGGAGTTACACGAAAAAAAGAGAGGGGGGGGACGGAAAAAAATCAGCATCATTATGCCTTTAGATGCTTCAGAGTGTGTGACGCAGGCGCTCCACTTTTAACACCTGGGGAAGGGTGTTTCTGACTGAATGACAGAAAGTGCAGAATGGGTTTGTGCCCCTCTCTGGGGTGGGGGGGTGGGGGGGGGGGGTTAGGGTGACATCTCCCCTCTCCCTCCTCAAGACCCTTCTCCTGCGACAGGCAGACAGCTACCACGGAATTAGTTCTGCCTCTGACAGATCAGCCGATGACTCATCCGTGTTCTCCTCCCCCTCCCTCTTCTGCATTTGTGTCCACACCTCCCTCCTCCCTTTGACACCCCCCCATTTTTTTGTCTTTTTCTCACCCTCTTGGAAGTCAGACCTCCATCTGCTCATTTGGGGGGGTTTTTCCGTCAACACACGGCCTGACATCACAGGCGTTGGGCACCAAAAGCAGTGTGGCGGGTTGACGAGATCTCCCTATTGCACGCGTGCGGGTGCGTGTGTGCGTGCGTGCGTGCGCGCATCTGTGTGCCAGCTCCCTGTGACACCTCGCCCATCATGCTGTAAATGTCAGCGTCGCTCGCAGCAGGAGGTTTCACATGCCGCAGGGCAGCAGGAGATCGAGCGCGTCTCCTTCCGCCTTACCCAGACGCACTACTGGAAACTACAAAATGTTGTCATTTGTTTTGCATCACGGAGTGAGAAACACGTTCACGGTTCCCTTTTCCCCCGTCGCGCAGCGGGACGACATTTGAGTCTCACAACACTGAACACTCCGTCTTCCACTGGAGGGCTTGGATGAGAGGCTGCGATTTGGCGTCACGCCGCGTGGACGGGTGCGCGGGAAAACAGGCGGTTTCGCCACTCACATGAAGCGCAGCTCGGATTCGCGCCGCACCAGGACCTCGCGCAGGCGCTGGATGCGAGCCATCTCCACCTCGATCTCCTCCGGGGCCATGGTGCTCTCGGCCATGGACACGTCGGAATGACCTGTGGGGTGACACAGAGGTCGTAGGAAGAGAGGAGAGGCAAAGTTCTCCTCAGGGTCACCAAACGCACCCACCCACACACACACACACACACACACACACACGTAACTGTCCCTTCAGGTGCCAAAGGCCACTCTCTGAGTGTAAGAGTGTGACAAACTGGGTGGAGATGGATTAAGAGTCAAAGCAGGAATGTAAAAAGAGGTGCTGATCTGCCCTGGCTGCTCCTTCGAGCTGGCCGGGATCATCTGGAGGACTTTTCTGATCTTAAAGCGCTGGGTCGCCTCTCCGTCAGCCGCCGTCTGCGCTCGTGTTGGCGTTCGTGGCTGGGGGCTGACTCACCGCCGCACACACACGTCTGCACGGGAGGGCCCCGCTGCGCCTCACGCAAAAACCCAAGTTTCACGGCCACGCGTGCGGAGCCGCCGCGCTCCGGAGCTTGGAGGCTCCTGCTCGGTGTTGCTCTGTGGTGATCAGCAGCCGGTCCACCATGTTTCTGCAGCTCATCCTCACGCGAGCAAATGAAACACGTGCTCGTGGTGACGCTGTGACAGGGACGGGGCCGAGGTTGGCTCCTGGTGTCGTGCGCTGATCTCTCAGCTTTAAATCCAGCTGTTGAAGGCTCCTCTGCGTGCGTGCATCAGGGTCGTGATTTAACGGGCTTGGAACGTTCATGGTGTTCTTCAGGATCTGAGGAACCGCCGGTGCTGACGTTTCTAACAGATCTGCACACACACACCTGGATGTAAATCGAACAATATCCACCGCATTGAGCAATGTCTGGGACCATCTGGAAGTTTCTTTGCAACCTATCCTGATGAGCTATTCTTAGCGGAACCTGCAGGGACGCGATCTAAAGGGCGTTATTAGCGATTGCTTCCGTCAACACCTGCGTCACTCCGCGACAGAACCACAGAAAGCTACAAGGCTCTGCAGAAAGGGTTGTTCAAGAAATGTTTGTGCAGGATGCTTGGTTGCGTTTCTTGACTTCGTTAGACAATCCTGCAAAGTCAATTCTCAAATAATCAATTATTTATGCAACTATACACAGACCACATGATCAATTGTTAATTTGGTAAATCAGCAGCTGTTTTTTTTTTTTTTAAGTTTACATTCTTACCATCATTCGGGCACCGTGCTCACGTCTGTACACTTTAAAGTAAATTTAAATGTAAAAAAAAAAAAAAAAAAAAAAAAGAAGGAAAGAAAAACCTACGATAAAGCAAGAAATTTAAAATAAATAAATAAAACCTCACCAGAATTGTAATAAAGCCAAACCACTGCATCATCAGCTGCATAATTACCCCCAGTTTTCATAACCAGGCTGAGCATATGTTATTGATTTGTCCCTGGACCACCATACGCGCACAAACGCCACACTGTGCACGTCGAGGAGTTAATTAATCGGCCTTTTAACAGCAGCGATATTAATACGCGCCGAACCCTCGTGAGTCACCGTTTAACCATTTCACTGCTACAATCTCTCTGGTTTCCAACACCAGCTCGTTTCAGGGGCCACCGTCATCGCGTGTCCGTGCGGGACGCTCACCTTTGTCCGTGGTCCACGCTGTTTCCGACACGGCGCCGTAGCTCCGGAGGACTCGCTCGGTGTCGGAGATCGATTTCTTCAGCTCCATGTCGCGCACCGACCAGGAAACCAGGCGACACTTTGCGGTTAAACGTCCTCCGTGATGCGTCCAGTCCAGAAAATACAAACCAAAGTCGGTTTCACCCGGAGACGAGGCTACGGCGACCCGCGACGTTGAGCATCTTTGTTAGAGCCTTCCGAGCTCCTCGACGTGTGGACGGAGGTGAGGATGCAGGGCGCATGCGCAGTGGCGACAAGGCTGGAAGAACTGAGGAGACACCCACTGACACCGAGATGATGCTCAAATTCCTAAAAACACTCAGGACTCAGGAGCTTCTGCTGAAAAGGTTTGATTGCTTACTACCATGTATACAACAACAATAAGGTCACAGATTCAACAAATATCTTTACTGTAATAATAGATTACAGTAAATGTTATTTTAAACATTTAATCGTAAAAACAAGAAACGTGCAAATCTTTCTAGTGTTTAACACCCATGTTGTTTTTTCACGAGATTGTTTATATTGGGTTGTATGAAAAGGTGTAACTTAAAAATGAGCTTCAGTGTTTTTATCTTATATGCTGTGAGGACTGACATAAATATGTCAAGGCTTGGTCAGAAGTTACGAGCAGAGCAACACAAACTTGTGGGAGGGTAACAGCTGTTATCCAAAAGGTCAGAAGGTCAGGTGTTTTCATGTATGTAATCTGTTACACATTTAGAAACCCATTGAACAGCTGCTATAAGCTTTTAGTGTATTGAAAAAGAGGGAAGCGTGAAAAGGCTGGAGGAAAACACAGGCACCGCACTCACGATAGCTTTCCCAGAAGAGCTACAGAGCTTCAGTTACATCTAAGTGATGACTAACACATGCAAGTGAGTAATATTTTACAGTAGAATCCAAAATCCACCCAGCATGCATGTCTGTTCAAAGATATTCACATCAGAACTAGGATCAATAGTACAGTAAACACATACACAGATTTAGCAGGCTGTTTTTAATGTATAGAAAATATTACAGATCTTTTAAAAACTATCATTTTAAACCATTACAGTCATCAATGCAGGTCAGTGATATCTAAATTATATTTCACACAGTGACAAACACATCAAAGAATATTAGATAGTTATGTCACGATATTACAGACTCCTTATTGATAATTGGATTATATTCTGCATTCTTCATATAAACAGACATTTAAAAAGCAGCGTTGGTCCGGAGGGCAGCATGTTCATATGTGCTAATCATAATATCTAATTCACCTTCATTAAATAGAAATATTTATATATGTTTAAGTACAAATAATTATCAGCAGTTGTGCAGCTGTATTTGGCATCTCTCACTCAGTATGAGGGAGTATGAAGGATTTTTTTTTTTTAATCGTATCAACACCGATGAAATAGCTGCCACTGGACATTATGAAAACAATATTTCATTTGCACATTCTAGTTGTGCATGTATATGTGAACTACAGCAGAGGAGTCTGGAGCACAAACAGACCATTGCCATCACTCCAATTTTCCTGGAGAGGAGCATTAAAAAGGTAACTGTATTCCAAAGCATCTAGTCACGTGGACGCCGTATTCATCTGAAACTGGGCAGTTATGAATAATCACCTGCCGCAGTACCATCTCTCTGTTTTGTCTTCTCTGGGTCATCACACTTCAGCTCTGTGGAGCATCCGAGGAGTCAAGTTTGCCCGTTTCAGCTTCATCCCTCTTAGGAGAAAACATCCATTCCAGCAGAGCGCCGACAGTGCCGTCGCCGCTCTGCTGTGAGAAGCAGAGGAAAATGGCCCAGACGAATGCACAGCAGCCCGTGAAGGTGGTCCTCACATACAGAGGCACCAAGGCAAAGTTCAGAAACTGTGGCAGGCAGAAAAAGATGACATTGTTTTTACAGCACTTAACCAGTCACCATGGCAACTTCTGCAGAGCTTATAACCTTGCTGGAAAGACACTATGTTCAGATGAATATGATATTAACTGTGCTGCTTTTAGATATGGACTCCCTTTGAGCATCTGAACAATTAAGATTCAGTATGAAAAATGTGAAAGCACAGTACATACGGCGAAAGAAGAGGTGTAACTACAGGCAAAACTAAATCAGCGTTGGCTTTACAAATCTTGCCAAAGGAATATGAAGCACTGAGGAGGGGGTGTAGAGCATGTGTAATTAGCTGATTGCTTTGCATGATTTCCAACATTGTTATATTGTGTGGATGAAAATTCCAAATAATGCTCCTCTTTCAAAGCAAATACAGAAGAGAATGCTTCCACTGGGCTCACAGACACACAGTAGCACTCCTAAGAATTTATATGGGCATGAATTTAAAAAAAAACATATATTATTCTGGGATTAAATATGTCACAATGGGCTTGTGGACATCAGTATGGCCAAGCAAAACAGGAAACATGGCATGGCCACCACATTGTGGCATATTTAATATATTGTAAATGATCTATAATATCATATAACATGGACCACACTAACACTACCTCTGTCACTATCACCGATTTCAACTCACCACAGTCCATTTAAAAGGGAGATGTTTTTATAGCCGAGATGAAGTTGTTGTACACTTGGTGTATTTGCTATCAAATGTCAAAATTTACTGCTTAAGCTCTTGCTCTCAAGTTTTTGTCTGAAAAAGATGGTTTGGTTACTCTTAAACAAGTATTCATTTTGGTATGTGTGTATGCATAGGGATAATATTTACCTGCATAAATGGCCAGAACATTAGCCCAGTCTGCAAACAGATACACACAGGGAGTTTGCAAATCATTTGGAAACTTGTTCACTTATTTACTCGTCATAAATCATAAATGTAAGCAAGGAAAATTAGTAACCGAGAATTTAAAATATATTGTCGTTGTTGTCCTGTATAAAACTGTAGGCCAACTGTTTGTTATAATCTTGTTAACTGTAATTATCCAGTTTGACAAGTTAACTGTCAACGAGAACAGCCTTTTACCCTTACTGTTCTCACCTTGTATGTATTCAAGAATTTTTTTCTCCAGTCTGCTGTGATGTCTTCTTTGCCCTCCAAGAAACTCAGACCTGTGACACATGGGGGGGAAAACAAGACAAAGGACAGCACATCAGCTGAGAACAAGCTATGATTTATGCTGCAGTGTTTGAGATATCAGACTCTAACTAAAAGTAAAAACAAATATGTTCTTACTGGGAATTGATTTAAAGTTCACATTGGTCTTCTTCTGCCCTTCAAATATAATCAATTCCAAATGACCTCTAAAAGTTTTTTTAAAGGGCAAATATTGATCATTACAACGCTCTGGTAAAGGGACTTTGGTCAGGTGACGACTGACAGCCACGTGATAACTGAAGTTGTGACGTTATTTATTAACTGTCTCGCGCAGTCCCTTCCGTTCTTCGACCCACCACGAACCCACCTGTGTAGAAAACGGTGTTAGCAAGAGGCGCCGCTACCGTCTGGTCCAGCAACAACTTCTTTAACACCAGCCGGTAGGAATTTCCGGGGTATCTCCTCTCCAGGAACCGCATCCAGAAGAAACTTAAGTTACCATGGAAACCGAACGCGATCAGAGCGACGTTCCGCGTGTGGGTCCAGTCGATGTTCTCCCTCCGCGAGAACCACTGATGGACCAAGTCCCCTCCAGCGAACAAGCAGCCGTACAGCGTAACGTTGGTGACCCAGGGGAAGCGACGGACATGTCTTAAAAACGCCCTTCGCATTATTGCGACTTTAATAATCAAGAACCAAAAAGCAATGATAATGTTCGGCGTTAATACTTAACTCTGTGCGCGTTAGCAGAATAAATGTGACATATCAATGTCATGTCATCTGTCTTTAGACTTTCGCAGAATCACATACAGCGTTTGTGTCCTCGGGGTTATTAGTATGAAACGCTCATACAAGACAATGTTATGTCAAAACATCCGATAAAAAAGACGGAAATTAAATGAAAAATATCCCTGTCGTCACCGTCGTAGACCGGGACCTGACTGCATGGCCGTATGCCGGCTTATATCACTGCGCCCTCTTTTGTGAGGAAAAAATGGAGACCAGCGTTCAGGGCGGGGCAAATATACTGTACGCACAAACACTACGGGCTGTTGATGAGAATAGGATTTAAATAAACATGATCTACACTTATCATTTTATGAAGATGTTCATAATATATCATGGAAACAGAAATAATTATGAACTATTCTATACATAAATTTGGATTTGGATCCGCAAATGTTGCAGAGAAAAACAATTTTTCCCTGGCTTAAAAAAAAACTGATCTTAGCAATTGATGTTTGTGTTTAGGATTTAAAAGGTTCTTTATCTGTATCAATTTGTCGCAAAAAACTTTTTCACATAGTTACTTAGCAATTTTACTTTAGTCGTTAGTAGAATCTTTAACTGAACAAATGCCACAAATAATTTACGCTGCAATAATATGATATAAAAAAATAATATAAATAAATGGTATTTTAACAATACAGCAAGGGTAAATGTTTGACCTACACCTTAAAAATCCAAATCTCTAACAAATTAAACAAACTATTGTATGTATTGATGCCCCCAAAGGAGAACAAAAATATATTTGCAAAGTTTTTAGAGTGCAAGTTTTACTTGACTGACACCTGCCATAAATACATTAGCACTGCAATATAACATTTCACCATTTTATAAAATCCCTAAGTAAAATAGAGTCTGCTAATATTGTTCCCTGTTGGTAGAGTAAAATACAGACAATAAACCTCACCCCATCTGAAAGGTGATGTTTTCAGGACCTGCTTAACTGTTTGTTTGTTTTTTTTACAGATTTACATATGTTTTTTAAGTTGTGAAATTAGTAGAGGAGCCATGCTTTCATTTAAACATCACCCAAAGTCGTGATTAAAAAAAATAGCAGCTCTCATATACAGGATACATATTTGCAAATTTATTGTGTAGTTGAAGGAAGTAAAAAAAACTTCACCTTAGAGATTTCTTTATGGATAGTTTATAAATGTACAGACCTTACCACGAGGCTTAATAGAGATTAATTTTCTGTACTTCAATCTTTACTGGACCAGCCAGATAGGTCAGGAGGGCCACTCATCCCACAGAATCCGACAGAGTTTAAACAATGGCCAAAAAACAAACACTGGTGTAACAGCGTTTTAAATGAATCGAGGGGAAATGTAAAAACTAAGGCTGGTCAACTCTCTCCCAAGTTCCTGTCTCAGCTCTGTGGTAAAGCTGTGGCTGACCTCTAGGGAACAGATGATCACAGTCGGGGTGATCTAAAAAGAACTGAATAGTAGACTTCATGTGCTGGACAAAGTGTGGTGGCTCGGCCATCGGAGACGTGGACAGGTACTGTACATTAGAGAGGGAGAAACACAGGAGTTAAAGCCTGTACTCAAATGACTGCTGCTGCATATTCATTTCTCTCAGATGACAAATAACTGTTTTACGTAACATTATAAAAGTTTTAGGATATGTAACAACAATTTATAACAACACCTTTAAAATCGTATCATCATTCTGTGACAACCAAAAAGCAACATTCAGATTTGGAGACCAGTTGCAAGGCCCGATTTTAACAAGCCCTCGACTTGCGTCATATATGTCCGCCATCTGCAACACACATTTAAAAAAAAAACAACAAAAAAACATCAATTGTTTGCAATGATTTTTTTGGTTGCAATAACAGTGCCTATTTATATTCTCGGAGAAAAACTACAACTCACTATGGCTGCAGATTATAAATGATATGTTATATTGCACTGAAATATCAAATCTTGTCTAGATAATTTAACCTAGACTCCTAACTAAAAGGTGCATGTCACATGTCACACTAGCTAGGTTCTATTGTGGAATGTTGCCCTGCTATCTATCTGAAACAGTAAATAAAAATATGCACAGAATCTCTGTAAAAAGTTCTCTGAAAACATGTACTTTTTAAAATTACAGCACCTTCCCTCCAGTGAAAGTCCTTGTAGATCGCAGCTCCTCTGCAGGTCCTTTGTGAGTAAATAATGATGGAAAGACTTCACCTGTTTTGACATTTACCCCTACAAAGAAGCAGCCAGAGACACTTGGCATTAATGGTCATGTGCAATAAAAACATGCCATCCTTATAACATATTCATCACTCACCTATTCCATATACTACAGGCCTATGAATCCCATCAACTACCGTGTCATTTATTTCTGCAAAATCATAAAAGAATATCAGACAGTATCAAGACACTGGATATTTTGACAATTAAGGCAAACGACATATCCACATTACCTGTGATGCAACATGTTTCGAGATGAATATCGTCTTTTTGCATATGGAAGGCTGCTGTAATCAAAAAATAGTCCTTATTTAGTGTTATCATACCCTAATAGAGAAATACAGTATATTGCAATTAATAAGGTAATTTGAACAGCCTTTACCCAGAATGTTAAAGCTAAGATCATGAGATGTTTTGGAGTCATCATTAAATCCCCCAACGAGATGCAGCTCAAGTCTGAAAATTGGTCAGAGACGTTAAAGCAAATAAAAACAGGATGTGCACTTTAATCACATCTGGAACATCCATATTTTCTTACCTGCCCTCCTTGCTGCCATTAAGTGAGATGACAGCCTTAACAAGGAGAGAGACTTCTGTCCAGGTGTTAGATCCATCACAATGGGCAAGACAAACAGCTCCACTTCCTAATGAAATCCAAGTGAGATCAGTGGTAGGAAACAAAACAGATACTCCTGACTAGGAGGAGCAAAGCACATTTCAATTAAAAGGAACAATTACCAGTGTGTCTCAGTACAACTAAATGGCAGGTAGTGGCATCATCAGATCCAATGAAAGATACACTCTCTGCAAAATAGGGAAAACAAAGGCAGTCGAGTGTTTTAGTACATATACGGTTTTGGATTATACTGTGCTACAAAATTACACCCCAATATTACACAAAAAACGGTGATTCTAATAATTCGACGTTACTTACGGTCTTCTGGTGTCGTTGCAGCAAACTCCCTTTGTTGCACATACAACAGGCACTTGGGGTCGACCTCAACAAGCGGTCTGGACCGAAATGCTCGTCCATTTTCCTAAAATACAAAGTTTATGCGTACCTTAATATTTTTAAGATATGACGTTGACTATATCGTGCTATTAAAACAACATATAAAGATATGACCATCGACTGTCTTTCGGCGAAATTTTTGTTGGACTTTGGCAACCTGCGTGGAAAATAATGACTAGATGCGACACTTGACATCATGTCGATACTAGTTGGGTTCTAAAAGATTTAGTTTCTGTTTTGCTTTAGCATTCCTCACCAGGCTGTAGCAGATAAATTATTAATTATATATATATA
>BJFM01005467.1:0-17009 GCA_016586285.1 Arothron firmamentum
TGTGCCAACTGCCATTATAAACCCAACAAAGAAGAAGAAGAAGAAGAAGAAGAAGAAGAAGAAGAAGATGAAGAAGAGGAAGAGGAAGAGGAAGAGGAATTATCTATTTCCGGTTAAAGGCTTGAGTCAGGAGGGTCGATTGAAAACTTCGACAGATAAAAATGCCACTACTCCTGAAGACCATAGCGTACAGAGCTGCTCCGGCTCTACGGGGACAAACCCTTTTCCAGCGGGCGAATGTCTACACGAAGCCTGCCAAAGACAAGATCGGCGTGATGGTAAGGCTGACAGAATCACATCGCCCTTATGCTAGCTGTACGGCTAGCTGACAGTTGCTAACCGTCCTTGGCAGATGAGGTCAAAGTCGGCAGCCCATCTAATGCATGTGCGTCGTCATCGACTTAAATTTCCTTATAAATACATTGTGACAGTACAGGTCACAATAAATATTTTGTTTAAAGAATTACAGCTTTGTTTAACGTCAAATGCAATTCAGCCACCCTGCTTCCGCTTTTTACCCTTAAGGGGTCGCTGGGGGCTGTAGCCAGTTCCAGCTAGATGCACTTCATTACAGACGCTAGGTCTAGATAAGACCCACAATAAATAAATAAATAAATGCAAAAGGTGGTTGAAGGTTCAAAAAGTTAAACAAACGCTATCTTTTCGAAGGGCTAACATATGGAAAACCGACAAATATTCACACCTAAGGTCAAGTTAAAGTATCCTTTAACTTCAATTCCATTATACTTCGTTTATACTTTGTCAGTTACAGGTAAGATTGTGTTTTGCCAGAAGTACTCATTTGTTACAGGTCGATCCAATCCTAATAATAATAATATATTTGCCGTATATAGCACCTTTAATGACACCCCCTTGGGTATAAATCTTGTTACATTAAAAAGAGATGACAAATATCGGTAAACTGATCTTCTGATCTCATCTTTATAACAGGATTACTAGAAGATCTTTGTCGACAACAGTGGAAGAAGGGGAATTTACAAACTCATAAGAAAATATATTTGTTTTGTTTTGCTGAGTAGGAAATAATTCCCTATTCCACTATCTCTGTGGTTCAGTATTTTCAATACGGTAGCAATACCCTCTGCAATTCTCTTTGCAATGTGTTGCATAGAAATGTGGGAGGGAAAAAAAAACTCTTTTAATTGTTCACAGCATCCATTATGGCTATAATTTTCAGTATTTATTCATAGTATTAGATATTTAAATTTTTACAGAACAACCTCCTGCTAAATGGTACGACCACAAATGTACTACTTTTGGAAGTACATTATTATTACATACATTACATAAAACTCTTTTCTTCATTTAAATGTCCAATCAGTTGCTTAGTACTTTACAAAAAAGTCAACCTATGATCAATAAAATAGGATATAATCCGAGGCCAAGGAATCCAGAATTGAATTATATCAAATGAATTTCTAAAAAAAATAGGTACTGAATCAAGATTGACAATTTGGTCTGAAACAAATCAGTGTTGCAATGATTTAGAGCTGGAACAGTAAAGACATGGTTGCCCAAATGCTTCTGTCTTGGAATGCTGAGCAGGTGAATGCAGAACTCTGTAGGGTAAAGAGTTAGATTTTTACTTTTTATTTGTTTACATGTTTTTGGAGTGTGCCATTGTATTGGGCTATTTCTGAAACTACAAAGTGATATTTTACATGTTATACTTATTCTGAACAAATTTGGGAATGCTGCACTGCTTCATTAATCGTCATCTCACCATCACAGCTAAAAAAAGGACTCTGCTGTCTTCTGTACAGGAAACTGCCATTGGTCTGGGAATGTTCTCGTTGGCTATCCTGGGACCATCTGGATGGATCCTGTCCCACTTAGAGGACTACAAGAAGCGAGAATAGTAGATGGTTTAATTGCATCTGAGTTATCCAGTTTCCAGGATGATGACCATGTTCCACTGCAGAGACCAGAAATGTGGAATCTTTTTTGTTTGTTTGTTTTACCTGTGTTCTCCTACCTCCCTGACAGTTAGACTCAATGTTATGGAATCTCATTACACAACACTTGTGGATGATTGTTCTCTTAAGGAGCAGGTTACAAAATAAATTTAATAAATTTTAAAAACAACCACAGTCATTGTTCCTGTCCTTTGTAAATCTCCCTCTCCTAAATGAGTTAAGTATATTGTTTCTTTATTGAACTGACTTTTTTTTTTCCCTCTAAAAATTCAAATCATCAAATTTGGTTGTGCAAAATATTTCTTTTTCATATTTTTTTTTAATTTATGAAATGTGTAATGAGGTGAAATATGGGAATAAATATTTAAATGGAGGTTACAGTTCCCTGAGATTTAACATGGACTCCAGAATTGGGCCTTCAATGTTGCGTGTTGTTATTTAAATAAAAGAACTGTGTACACCTTACCATGGGCAAATGTAAGGAAACATTGACATCATGTCTTGAGGACTACTCTGCAAAACTAAAGGTACACTTTTGACTAGTATTCATCCATAATTGGATTTTCTGTTTTTTCTTTTCTGTGGGTTATCTGCCTATCTAAGGTCAGAATAGAAGCTCAGACTCCAAATCCATCAGTATTCCAGCGTTCTTCCAACGTGTCCTTAAAGGCATCCAAACTAAATTTAAAGCGCTTTAATTGGCTCTTGATCATCCTCTCTATTTCAATGCGTTTGGTCAATTGCATCAGGTGTATAAGGATTTATTATTAAGACCAAATTTTGGTTCTACTGTTAGAAATAATTGGATATAAAGAGCTTTCCAAATCATACCTACGGACTTGTCGCACATAACCTATTTTGGCCCTTGTGGGCTTCCGTGTTTTCGATCGCCTAAGATCGTCAGAGAGCAGAAGGCCGCGGTGTGATCTCAGATCTATGGTTGATCTACTTAAGGTTAGTTAACTAAGCTACTCTACCACCACAAACAAACGGTCAGTTGACAGAATAAGTCGGTGCAACGATGTAGCCGTACTTGCTAGCGTTAGCATCCAACAACGCATCGCTGAAAGCTGCAATGAGTAAACATTGAGACTTTAATGTTTTACACTTCGGCAGTCCTGCACTTTTGTGGGCGTTTTAAATAAATGGGTTATTAGCAACGCACTGAACAGATTGTTTTCGAATGCAGTGGAGGTTTTTGAAGTGTGAAGCTGCTGACAGAAGGGGTTTGTTGGGTTTCGTTCTAACTTGTTCTAGTTGTCCAGTGAGCAATGAGACTGGTGATCCTAGATGACTATCAGCTGGCCAGTGATTGGGCAGCAAAATACATCTGCAACAGAATCATCCGGTTCAAACCTTCAGCCGGCAGATACTTCACTCTGGGCTTGCCCACAGGTGAGTCTCTCTCTCTCTCTCTGTCTCTCTCTCTGTCTCTCTCTCTCTCTCTCTCTCTCTCTCTCTCTCTCTCGCTCTCTCTCTTTCTCTCTGCCCCTCTCTCTCACTCACTCTCTCTCACGCACACACACACACACACACACACACACACACACACTAAAACACAAACACACGAAACACTGACCTCCGTACAAGATACTGGAGGCAAACCTGGGCCAAATAATGTAAATGACACCCCCACCCGCTGGGGTAATGTGCAAAATTTCAGTGTGAAAGCAGAAAAAGTGACTTGCAGTGGCTTGCATCCCTGTTAGTCATTACTTCATGCTATAGTGAAGACAACAGCTGACCGAGTAGAAAAGTGTAGAATTTTAGATTTTGAGGGGATGTTGTTGCTTAACATGCCATTCATTTCAGGAAGTACTCCTCATGGCTGCTACCAGAAGTTAATTGAATACTACAGAAATGGAGACATTTCTTTCAAGTATGTCAAAACCTTCAACATGGATGAATACGTAGGTGGGTGACAAGAAACCAAAATAAGGAAGACCCTGCTAAAAAAAAAAATCTTTGATTGGCAGAATACATGTTTCGCTGTGTATCTGCTGTCCAGACTCAGAATGTCATCAGTGTAGGATGACAAAGCTTGTATCCCTTTTTTCACCTCCAGGTTTACCTCGCAGCCACCCTGAAAGTTATCACTCCTACATGTGGAACAACTTTTTCAAGCACATTGATATTGATCCGGCGAATGCACACGTCCTGGATGGGAATGCCGAGGACCTGGAGGCTGAGTGTCAGCTTTATGAGCAGAAGATTGCAGAGGCTGGAGGAATTGAGCTGTTTGTTGGAGGTCACATGACATTTACTTAACATTTAACTAACTTAATAAGGAAAAATGACATTTCTATTGTGCTCATTTTCTGCAGCCCTCTTGATGTTTCTTTCAAGGTATTGGTCCTGATGGTCACATTGCATTTAATGAGCCAGGCTCCAGCCTTGTCTCTCGAACCAGAGTCAAGACCCTGGCTAAGGACACCATACTGGCCAATGCTCGTTTCTTTGGCAATGATCTCTCCAAGGTTCCCACCATGGCTCTGACTGTGGGCGTGGGAACTGTCATGGACGCCAACGAGGTGAGTTTGACGAACTTGTCTGCACCACTGAAAGCCTAAACTGGTGTGTGATGTTGTTATCCACCATTCAGGTGATGATTCTGATCACGGGGGGACACAAAGCATTCGCTCTGTATAAAGCCATCGAGGAGGGAGTCAACCACATGTGGACGGTATCTGCCTTTCAGCAGCACCCGCGCACCATCTTTGTTTGCGACGAAGATGCCACTTTGGAGCTACGAGTCAAAACAGTTAAATACTTCAAAGGTATGAATAACATTAGGATTATTCATTGAAATATATAATGTGATTCAAAGAACATCCGTGACCCTACAAGAGAAGAATGCTTTCAAATTTTATGTTTGAGACTGAACAAAGAAACACAATTTTTATCGTTTTTTCCTTTAAATTTATCACCAAAAACCATCATGGTGCAGAAGTGTAGACTAATCTGTTTTTAATTTATAAAGTTGTTCTTAAAGTAGATGTGGTGGATATGCAGTTAAAATACTTAGAATACACAGAGAAAATCTACTTTGAAGTTGTCTGCAGACCATTTGCATGGATGCGCTTCTCTTGTTGATTTTATTTTCTGTATTTATTGTGTGGAGCAACATTGTTCATATAATTATCATTTCTCTATCTTTTAGGTTCTTTTTACTGTGTTGTGTTCTTATATATTAGTATATGTTTTTTTAGTTGCGCTGCCATGTGGCAGAGACACTATAATTTTCATGTCAGAAACATCTTGAATTTATTGTTATCAATTGCATTTTATTGTTTTTTTTATTTATTTATATATATATATATATATTTATCTTGCAGGTTTAATGCATGTTCATAATAAACTGGTGGACCCAGTGCTCAGTATGAAGATGCAGTGAAACCAAGAACACCCGGAGAGTGACCTGATGTTGAAGAGCCTCACTGTTATGAAACAACTGGGTATGTTGAGCCAGCGATCATTCGTGTATAAGATCTTTCAAGGCTCATTAACATTGTTTTGCTCTGTTGTTTGCAATGAATGAGTGATTTATGACACCTCTTTTTTCAGAATGAGTCAATTAGGTAATACATTTAACAGTCATTTTGTGTTTTCAGCTGTGATCTCTTTCCATTCCTTTCTCATTTTTAATTCTAAACCCCAGTGGGACTGCTATTATGAGTTTGCATGTAATTATGCACATCTTGACCTTTGAAAAG
The DNA here is from genome assembly GCA_016586285.1 of Arothron firmamentum. Taxonomy (NCBI): domain Eukaryota; kingdom Metazoa; phylum Chordata; class Actinopteri; order Tetraodontiformes; family Tetraodontidae; genus Arothron; species Arothron firmamentum. The sequence goes on from BJFM01005467.1 coordinate 5,651, forward strand.
GTTTTAAGAAAATAAAATACTTCCATTTGATTACTTTCTTATTTACTTGTACATGAAGACCTATTAAAGTTTCAGTACATTTACCTGATTTATTCTCTTCTAAAGCTGTCTACCCAGCTGTATGTGATATACTTTTGTGACCCATATTTTGAATTATGAAATTATATTTCTGTTACTGTAGTTGCTGTTTTACATCGCCTCCATCCATTTTGATAGGAGTTTCATTTTGCAGAAGTGATGTGAAATAGGCAGAGGGTGTCGACTTGGAATAGGAAAACAGATCTCAAACCCGGTTCTGACATGAAGAAAATGTTAAATGTGAACAATTACTGATGCAATGGAACACAGCCCCACAATTATGAGCCACTGAGAGAAGAGACAGTACAGGGGGAGAATGAATGTCCAGTCGGTGTTGGATGAAGTTGGTTTTACGCTCTATAATTGGCAGTGCACATTGTTTTTATTGCATTTACATATGGACAGTGATTTATCTAAAACATACTGGTGTAGATGTGATTTTGTTTTGTGTGCCCTTTCTTTTTTTTTTTTTCAAACCATCGGGAAATCATTTTTGAAGTTTATTGCACACATTAAATGTGGCAGACCATGGGGTGAGGCCCACATTACACCTTTTTTTTGAACAACATTAAACTGGCTCTCTGTGTGTTTCACGATCAATTTCATGGTTCTTTTGTTGGTTTTTAAGTGTCTTAATGGACTCAAGCCATCCTTTTTATCAGACCTGCTTTTACACCATCATCAGATCCTTTGGTCATCTGGAATCATCCCCAGGGTAAGATCAAAAAGCTTCACCATGGTGAAGCTGTACTCAGCCATGGCATTATAGTCCCCCTCTATGGAAGAGCCTGAGCTTTTTTTCACATCTTGTTGAAAACTTTTTGTTAAATTTGTTACCTTTTGTCTTGAAAAACATTTGAAATCCTCACTTCACTTTTCAAAATATCCTTTTTTGACAACATTACAGATGATTGTAGTGTGTGAAGTGTAAAACCCTACAACATGCACCTCAAGTCAGCACCAACTGCAACTTTTCCAGGCACCACTTTATATTTTCACAGTGTTTTGATTTAGTATTTACAAGACAAAGCGAGCATTTACATATGATATCTTCATACACAGATTATACAGTATGGCTTGAGTTTGAATACAGTGTATACTAATGTCGTTTTAATGGTAACATGGTGACTGAACAATATTTCTGCTTTGTCAATTGGGTTTAACTAACTGCAAGTAGAAAATCTGAGTTAAACAGACTTGTGCACACATTTGGAATTAAAAACATGATAGGATCAATTCTTTGCTGAAACAAGACAGAAATGTTGAAGTAATGGTATGTAAATGCCAGAGTTGAGGAGAGTAAAACTTTATGTATATATAACTACTGTATGTGTGTAGAGATATACATGTGTGATATTTATTCACTCAACACAATTGCAGAATATGTCCTTTCATTGAAACACATTTTCAACGATGTATTTTAATGAAATATTTGTTAAGCACTTTCTCAAAATAATGTACCATTGGCTGATGTTACCTGGCAACTAAATATGCAAGCACACTGCAAAAGATGCCAGTTGTGTCAAATCTGAGAGGCTACTGACCATTGCTTTTCCATCATGCAAAAAGATAGCTAAAAATCAGTGATCTGAAAATCTATTTATGTTCAGTCTTAAGTTCAATGTGGCTCATCTTTAATGAAATGCTTGGAGATGCTAAATTCTCTTTGCACTTTTATGAGCTGCTTATTTTACAGATACAGATAGCCTATCCAGTAAACCAAATTGAAAAGGCCAAATGCAGTGGGAAAGAATATTCTGGAGTAAGAGTCGATCTTGGAGACATGTACATGCATCCGGTTTTCACGCCAAGCACCTGACCGACAGTCATCAAAGCAGCAAAAGAAACTGATGCAGTCTTTCCCATCTAGACACTCATATACACAGTCACATCTTTCACGATAGGGTACAATATTATTATTTTGTAGCATAGATGTACCTGGTCGTATATTCACCATGCTGGATGTTTTCTGCTGTGGGGGAAGACATGCAAGAGTTACCATATGTTACCTATTTCAAGTTAATTGGCATCGTGAACAATTGAATGTTGTGCACCTGGATGTTGTTGTTGGGTTTAGCCTTTTTAATCTGTCTGTTGCTGGTGAAGTAGTGAAGAGTGCCGTACTCCATGAGGGCAGCAAAGGTAAAGATGAAACAGACGGAGACAAAAAGGTCCATGGCAGTCACATAGGAAACTTTTGGAAGGGACTTCCGTGATATGGTGCTCAGTGTTGTCATTGTTAGTACAGTTGTAATGCCTGGGAAGGGGATTGGTGTTTTTTTTTAGTGTCATAAAAAATGTGACATAAAGTTGATTAAGATTTAATTGTTCGAGCCAATAAAAAATGGGTTACTCTTACACATTTCATTTGTTGTGCAAAAAGGTTAACTCAGTTTTCAGCTTTTTTATGGTATTTGTTTAATTAATCTAAAATGTTACCGAATACAATTTAGATTTTGCTCTATTTTCAATGTTTTTGAGCTGTTTGTACCCAATCTATATTTTATTCAGTGGCGCCCCTCAGGGCCTGCAAGGCCTTCTCTGCTGGCCCAAATGTTTTTTGTTGCCGCTGTTGTTGTTTTAACACGAAAATAAAATTATTCTTCATTGTCTTTTGTTCATGTCGTATTATATCCACTTGGTAGTGCTGTTTCCAGTGTCGTACATGGTGTCGTGTCGTTTTTGATCCAATCATATTTCAGCTAGCTTGTGTTGTGGGGTTCTATGAAATCTGCCCAGGTCCTACTGAACCAAAAGAGCTAGTCCTTGAGCGCTTAAGTGAACGTACACAGGTAGTTGCGATAGCCAATCAGATCTGCGAATTAAGAATGACGTCACTGAAGGCCTGGGTGAAATGCAAGGCCCACCACTGAATTTTTTCAGTCTGTTACGTGTGCTGGCTGAAGTGGTATAATAATAATAATAATAATAATAATAATAATAATAATAATAATAATAATAATAATAATAATAATAATAACAATAACAATAAGAATGAGAACAAGAATAAGAATAACAATGGTGATGATAATAATAATAAGAAGAAGAATGTTAACCTGACTTATTCTATCAGGATTGCGTAGGTCTGATGTAATACGTTTTCACCGACAAACAGCTGAAGTTTCAATGTTAGTGTTAAACCTTAAAATGCACAAACCTAAAGATGTTCGGGCTGGGACGGCATCCTTATTGATCCAGAAGGAGACCCAGGACAAAACCACAATCATGCTGCAGGGGATGTAGGTCTGGATGGTGAAGTAACCCATCCTCCGGCTCAGGTCAAAAAAGATTGTCATGATTACATATTCTCCTTCAGGTTTGGTTAGAAATGTCAGGAAACATGAAAACAGTGAGAGATAATGTTTCAGTGAGTTGAATACAGATTATTTATGTAATGTTTTGTCAGCTATAAGGATCTCACCAATACATTGTCAAATTAATTCTACAGACATGATTTCATTGTTCAACTGTTTTTGCAAAATTTTAACCAAGTGCCAAAATATAATAGGAAGACATTGTGTTCAATATCTTACCAGACTGTGTATGAGCAATATCAGTCGTGTTTCTCAGGCCAACAAAAGCAAATTGGTAGAGTCTCCAGTATCGCTGGTCAGCCACCTCCACTGCCCGTCGCTGCCACCGGTACGTGATCTCATTCTTAGGATAACCATCTGCACCCCCAGATAATACACAGAGGATAAGGGTGGCGGTGATGATGATGATGATGATGATGATGATGATGATGATGATGACAATTGTCCATTCACAATAGATCCGTCCTTCAGTCTTATGACATTTTCATCAAAGGAGCACATATCTGTGAAGCCTTTGACAGATATTTCAACAGCAAGAGGCAGAAGTGGGAGGTTCTGCTTACAAATAAGAGATGGCGCTTTAAATAACAGTCTGAGATCTGTGTTTGGTCATGTGCAGACATTACAATATCATTTCAGTCCCACATCAACATAACACAACATATTTCCAATTATGCAACAACAATTGCCTCCTTAATCCCATAGACTTTATCTCGTATAGTTATGTTCTCTCTCTCTCTCTCTCTCTCTCTCTCTCTCTCTCTCTCTCTCTCTCTCTCTGTCCACTGAGGAGCTGCACTGACCCCTCAGCTTTTTTTTCTGCATCTTCTGCATAACAAATTATTTGCATGTATGATGTCTGTTTTTCTCCTCCTTTCTGGCCTTTTCCTCTTCCTTTACCAGCCATCAGCAGGAGGGTGAGCCTGGTCCCTGGTCAAGTTTTCTTCCTGTTAAAAGTGAGATTGACTGTTGTCGCTTGTTCTGGGGTCAGGCTCTGAGTTTCTGTTAAGTGCCTAGAGACAATCTTGATTGCTACAGTTGCTGATTAGATAGAGTTAAATGGAATCATCCCCCACTGCTGCCTCCCCATTCAAAGCTCCATTCCTTCTTATCTGCATTGTTGTAATCCCCCTCTTTTTCCTAACCCTTTGTTAAAAAAAAAAACCCTCCATAAACCAGTTTAAAACTCTGAAGTTCACATAACTAGAACCCTGTCCATTTTCAAAATCACCTCTTTTGGCAGGCAGTGCTTAAAACTGATGTAAATTAATGTGTAATGTCCATGTAAGTTTATCAACATCCAGCAAAGCCTATTTTGTATTGCTGAAATAGTGTTTACAAGCAAGATAGCTGTTGTGAGAACATTTTAATTGTATTCTAAAATGTGCAAGAACTAGCAGCTGATGGCTCAATACTAGTCATACAGCCACTGAACTAACAGACCAGTCCTACTCAGAACTGTGTCAACCTTGGTTTTGTGCTCATTTGATGACAAAGTAATATGAATATAATAAATTTCATGATTATTCAAAGGGAGATTTCAGGGTTTCAGAAATGTGGCTGCAAGAAAACATTAACAAACCCAAATTATCCATTTTAGACATGGGGTTAAGGTGCCATGTAGGAAAGAAATGAATGACAACAGGGACTGCATGAATCAACTCAAAGATGATCCATAATTCAGTCAGTCTGTCAGGGAAAATTATGGGCCTTTACACAAAAAGAAAATGCCATTACATCCGCCATTACAACAAGCCACACACAAGTTCCTCTAATGTTTAAAAAGATGATGAATTCAGAAATGAAGGGGAAAACTTTTAACAACCTACAGCTTGAAAACTCCAGTGGACACGAGTGCTCATCCATTGGAAAGTTATGCAGCTTAAGGTAACACTCCGCATTAATAGTCAACCTGACAAAAAGAGGAATTGTGACAGAGAAAAGTCTCAGTGTTGAATTTTGATTCCATCCATAGCTACACTGAAAACTTCAGGTCAAGCTTTTCTGTGTAATTTTTAAAAAAATGAAGGGCCCTTCGATCATGTATCAGCCTTAAAGCTATATGATTAAAAAAAAAAACATCATAAAACTGCATAATTAACAAAGATTTTTAAATACATATAGTGGACGAGAATGTTTACACAAGTGTCCTCGTGTACCTCAGTGTATACATGACCCTTCCATTACCCCACAGTCTCAGCAAACGGTTTGGAGTGGTAATCCAGTGAGCAGCTGATTTGCGGGAATTCCTAAAGAACGTGTCCGGGATCCATATCTTGCCAACCATGTTGCTGTTGAGCATGAGCAGTTTAATGGAACTGTTAAACTTAAGTCGGCTGTCGTGCCAAGTCTGAGCAAAGAAGATGTCAATGGTGTATTCCTGCAGTTAGGTTGAGACACAAGAACAGAAGATTTCTAATCAAAGTTAATGTTTATATTTATTTCTACTCTAGGAAAAGGCAGGAAGGCAAATATACACGTTGAGTTATAAGAGGATGACTGAAATATTACCATGTAACTTCAAAAAGCTGTGTTCTTGTCACATCCTGAGCTTTTTCCATTTTTTCCAGTGGTGGAAAGTCAGAGTCACAAAGGCCTTTTCTGCTGGCCTAAACAATCCAAAACGCTGATTCTGTTTCCTGCCATCCAGTAGTTGTATAATGATGTCACCATTTCCCCATATTTTGACTGGATGGTCAGTCAGCCTAGTCTGAGAAAGAAAAACGCATCTGTACTGACCTGTATAAGCTAAAGACCCATTAATTGTATTTTCCCAACCTACAATGGCTGACAGAGGAAAGATTGAATTAAAAATCTACTAAATGTAATTTAACATGCTCTTTTCAAGAAAAGAAAAACCTGCTGAGAACCTGTGAGTTAACTATCACATCATGAAAAATATCATTTTTGTCAAATAATAACAAAAAGAATAAAAAAACTCCAATCTGTTTCAGTTAGTGTCCACAACATTTACTCTCCAAACTTGAGCTTTCATTCACACTGCCACAGATACCTGTTTTTAAACCAAAGTCCTGTTACTCTGTCATTTTTTAAAATTTTTTTAATGTTTTTTTGGTTAGTTTTTGTACAGTTTTGTAAAGCCAGTTTCATAACATTAGTTTTAAGATGTGGACAGTGATGCCGGTAATGCATTACTAAGTAACACGCTACTCTAATCTGACTACTTTTTTCCAGTAACAAGTATTCTAACGCATTACTTTTTCCAACTCAGTAGTCAGATGAAAGCTACTTGTCTGAGTCACCGTGCGTTACTATTTATAAGTCCTTTTCCATCGTAAAAAGATATACATTTCTTTTTTGTGTGTGTTTCTTGGAGTGACATCACGTATGCGCTATGTCACGTTTTTAGCACATGGACAACTCACGTGTCAAGAAGCCGGCGGAAGTGGAAATGGAGACAGGAGAGAGATACGCATTTTCTAGCTGGAAATACAATCACTATTTTGAGTTTATTTCAAAGATAACAATATCAGAGTTCTCTGTACACTCTGTGCTGGTGGTAACAAAAGTTTATCTACTTCCAAAAGCTCCACGTCAAATTTTAACAACTGGAGTCGCAGCACAACTTGTGGAGAATGTGAAGCAGAAAGCAGCACCATGCAGAAGTCCCTCACCAGCCAAACAACAAAAGATGGACTTTGATTTGCACTTCGAGGTGCAAATCATTATCCATTATTCGGGAAGAACTGAAGAGGTAGTTTCGGATGGTATGTTGTGGAGGAAATGCTGCCCTTAAAAAGGGTTCATTCACCCTTGTTTCGTACCATCACTACACAATTTAAGTAGTGTTTTGCCAGTATTAACAGTTAAGTATCTCCGTTAAAAAAAGTGTCTTTATACTGTTTTTTTTTTTTATATAAAAACAATTATTATTTTGAGACGAAAGACAGTCTTAATTAGATTTTTTTTAAATGTAAAAACACTATTTGTATAATGTGACTAGGTGAAGTCAAGCGACTCACTTTTTGATAAAAATGTATTTTTTTTAGGAAATACCTTTTAAGTTAAACTTAAAATGTAAAGAGATACACTGTTGACGTTACTTCCAATAAAGTGAGCATTGGCAAAACTGGTTGTCATTTTTAAGTGGAGGCAGTGGGGGTGTTGAACTTTTTTTACTCTAACTTAGTTACTTTTAAAATCAAGTAATCAATAAAGTAACTAAACTACTTTTTAGAGGAGTAATCAGTAATCAGTAGTCTGATTATTATTTCCATGAAACTGTGGCGACACTGCATGTGGATGAATCTAAGCAGGCCATGTTGAAGGCCTGTGGGTGAAATGCACAGCATGTTGCTGTAGTTTTTTAGTTTGTTTTTCATGACTGGTACTAGCTGGACTTGCACACTGCTTTAAATAAGGTTCAAACCATAAGGTTTGAACTGACAACATTTCAAACTGTTGAACTGTTGTGATTAGCGATTAACTTTTGTGCCACTGATCTTTGTCTACAGCATTCACGTGGTGCTCTTGGTTTTACTCTAGATTTTCCTGGCACTGCTTTTGGGTTTACTTACAACAGGCCCATTTGCCCTGTTCAAGCACAATTACCCCACATTGGCTGCACCTAACATTTCACCAGTCTGCACAATGGGAAATAACGGATAACAAATACATCTGAGTTTCTCTAAGATCAACATGAATGCTACGATTCTTAAAGCACTTCAAAAAAGGTTCAAACATGTTCTTTTACTGTATAACCAACCACTACATGAAGAAGTCATCAGTTTCAGTTGTGTCAGGGATAGTGCAGTCTACTGTGTAGAAAGACAATGATAATCAAGCAAACTTTTGAGGTCAAATGTCAATTGTCAAGGTACAGGGTAGAGCGCCTCGAAGACACATTCTTGGCATTCTGCTCACCATATTAATGGGGTCCACTGGTCCAATACTGTTGACATAAACAGCAGTTTCAATAACCGTTGGCCTCACTGAAACACAACAGAACATGTGCAACAACACTTAAATGGCTAAAAAAGGCAGTAGTCAGGAAATGCAACAGCTAATATACATGCAGATGTAAAGGATGTAAATCACTCCTGGAATTTTGGCTAAATAGAATTTATAGAGTACACTGATGTTAGATCATCATATCATTTGTGTTTTAGCACTTAAAGCTTGTACTGATATTTATCTGCCAACAAAGAAGCAGTTTGGTTTTTAATTTGCATTAGATTTGGCATGTGGCTTTAGCAGGACTTAACAGTGGCAGACAGCAGTGGACAAGGCGATGTTAACCTAGGACCACAACTCTTGCATGGCATGCATTTTTATTTTCTCTTTGATATTTAAGCTAATTGGCACTTGATGAGTGTACAAACAAAGAATTATCTTTTTCAAATGATGTGGTTGTGGTCGGTTATAATGTCCACATATGAGGCCATTTGTCTTAAATTTTGATAAAAGACAATAACGTCACTGTCTTCGCAAGTGGACACCAGGCCCTTGTTGACCAAAATTTTGTATTGTGTGTGTTGTGGTATAGACAATCAAAAATGTGACATCCACATATGTGAACGCCAGATCCCAGGAGGCCACAAGACAAGAGAGTCTAGCATAAACAGAACAATTAAAATTGACTTTCTATGTATATCTGTTTTATCATAGATAATCAGAGCGAAGGATGCTGAATTGGCTCCTATCCATCATAGACAATCCATACCATCCTCTACACAGCCCCAATAAAGTATCTATCTATCTATCTATCTATCTATCTATCTATCTATCTATCTATCTATCTATCTGTCTATCTGTCTATCTATCTATCTATCTATCTATCTATCTATCTATCTANCACTTTATACTGAACCTTACTTACCTCCAATGTCTGGTCGCAGTTTGTTATCATAGCCTTGTAGCAGTTTATTTAATATTAAGGTTGTATCACTTTCATAGACCTTGGGGGATAAAACCCATGTCTTGTTTATGGGAACATCTTCATAGTCCTCTTCTTCTTGTTTACTTGAACCAAAACCTGCACTGCAATATGGAGCAGAAAAAGAGAAAATGTTGAAAAAGGCAAAGGCATGGTTCGACTGTTCAAGATGCAGATTACAAGCGTTGTCTTTCTACATTTTTGGTTTTATGGTGATTTTTTTGTAATCTCTAGCAGCCCGGGATATAAAATGAAACCACTGGAGAACTTGGTTCTGCTTGTTTGTCCATCAGTTTTCTGTAGCTTCTCTCTACGCTTTATTATCTAATGTGTTGTCGCCATAATAATCATGCCCAGAGCAAATTTAAAGAATTATGCCAGCTGGTGTGGACTGATTCAAGAGGGTTACAGATTTAAATATGAAAAATGAAAGAATTTGTGGGTCTAGATGGCACAGTGTCCAATGAATGACTGAAATACAGTACGGAGTAGTTGGTAGAAAAAATGTTTCTGTGGTTTCAGTACAAATAATATATTAGATTTTTGTACTGTGTTTATTTTACAATATAGCAGATTATAACACAACAATTGAGAACATATTCCTGACAACCATTGCAAATATATACATAGAAACTTTCAAGTTATTAAAATGAATACACAAACAGAATAAAATCTAAATGGAGAAAGGAAAAGCAGGGGTGGTTATTCAGTGAGAAAGGCAAAAGATTTTCTGTCATTTAAGTAATTTTAAATTGTGAAGAGCTGCTACCAACTGTGGCACTGTGGAAATCAATGAAAAGATGTTTTTTTTAATAGTTTTCGAAAAGACCTATCATCTATGAGCCATTGAATAGAGGAAGGATTATTCTTGTCAATTTCCCAAAAAGGAAATAAAAAGTGAAAGCAAACATATGTAATTAAGATATGTTTGCTTTGTACAGTACTTACAAATAATGATTTGTATAATATGATTCAAGACAGTCAAATATGGCAGCATGGACTTTTCCAGCAAAACTAAATATATTTGAAAAGAGTTTCAAAATATCCCTGACAAAAGACAATAGTGGCAAGAATTGAACATGTGAATCATTTTTGCCAGTCATTCAGGAGGCATGGCGCTTGTCACAAAAACATTGGCTTAAACTGGTGACAGACGTGCTTTGAAGAAGTGAATTCTGTACTGTGCCTGAACTGTACAAACGTGAAATAAGTATGTAGAGCCTTGAATTTAGGAATCAGCTGTCAATGCCAGAAGTTTGTGGAAGTTTAATAAAAAGAAAAGACTTTTGCTGGTGGTCATTACAATTAAGTTCTTATAAAATACCCTTCCCTGGCTACTTTGATAACAGAAGAGACTTCAAAACAAAACAAAATCAATTGTTAATATGCATAAGTTCACTTTGTTATGCAACAAAATTACAAAAGCCACTAAAAATCCATCCATCCATCCATCCATCCATTTTCTCCCGCTTATCTGGGGTCGGGTGGCGGGGGCAGCAGCCTCAGCAGGGAAACCCAGACTTCCCTCTCCCCGGCTACTTCGTCCAGCTCCTCCATGGGGATCCCCAGGCGTTCCCAGGCCAGCCGAGAGACATAGTCTCTCCAGCGTGTCCTGGGTCTTCCCGGGGGCCTCCTACCGGTGGGACGTGCCATGAACGCCTCACCAGGGAGCCGTCCGAGAGGCATCCTGATTAGATGCCCGAGCCACCTCATCTAACTCCTCTCAACGCAGAGGAGCAGCGGCTCTACTCCGAGCTCCTCCCGGATGGCAGAGCTTCTCACCCTATCTCTAAGGGAGAGCCCAGCCACCCTACGAACGAAGCTCATTTCAGCCGCTTGTACCCGCGATCTTGTTCTTTCGGTCATGACCCAAAGCTCATGACCATAGGTGAGGATAGGAACAAAGATCGACTGGTGAAGAGAGAGCTGAGCTGAAAGGCGCAGCTCTCACCACAACGGATCGGTGCAGAGTCCGCATTACTGCAGACGCCGCATCGATCCACCTGTCAATCTCCCACTCCATCCTTCCCTCACTTGTGAACAAGACCCCGAGGTACTTAAACTCCTCCAC
>BJFM01005468.1:9406-21104 GCA_016586285.1 Arothron firmamentum
GTGTGTGTGTGTGTGTGTGTGTGTGTGTGTGTGTGTGTGTGTGTGTTGTGGTATTGGAGTTTGAGTTCCAGGTGACCTACATCGGCTAACGGATTGGCGGGGCTATTCTTAAAAGCCGGCTGACTTCTTCCTCCTTGCCTTCCGACCCAATCCTAACCACAATATTACTGTGTGAGACCTCTGCTTGTTCTGTGAGCTAGAATTTTGAAAACTTGCCGGATCGTATAGTTTGTATCTTTTGTTAACATGCCTTTTTTGGGTTTTCTTCACGAGTCGAACAGTGACGCAGAGTAGGGGAGAAAAGCCCTTTTGGGTTCGTAACCTTTTTCTCTGGTTTTGAATACTGAATGTTTGGATTAGTAATTGTTCTTTAATTTCCATCTTTCTCTTTAAATAGGTAAGATGGGGAAATTTTGCCTTCGTTGTATTTCGGTTGTTGTTTTGGGCACTGCTCTTCCCCAAATCCATTACATTGTGTTTCTTTTCTTTTCTTTTCTTTTTTTTTGGGGGGGGGGGTCATTTCCTGAAAAAAATATATTTGCTTGGCCCACAAATGGACCTGTTGTTTNGGGGGGGGGGTCACACCATATGTCACATCACTAGTTTCCCTAGGCTAGGGGTGTAATATGCACACAGATACAAGTTAAAGGGTAAGAGTAGATGATGTAGGGAAATCTGCTCAGTATTTGAATGGATGAGGCAGTAAATGCGCAGGCATGAAAAGCAGAAGATGAAAAAAGAATTTAAAGAAAGAACAGGTTAGGTCAACGTAGCAAAGTCGAGATCCTCTGTTTATTAAGAGTAACAGAAAAACAGCATTATTTTAAGGCATATATGTACTTCAATTAGATGGAAAGTGTCTTTCTGAGCCCCAAGCACTGTTCAAGAGTAAAAAGAAGCCGAGAAAGCTTGCTATGAGTGTGCCTCAGAGAAACAAAAAAGCATAATGCACTTTCACTCACTCTCCATTCCCCGAAGCATAACAAAGAGCCCGGAAAGAGTGTTTGTGATGCAAATTTTCCAGGAATAATTATGAAACACAATTTTCAGATGCTTCGAGAGAGAGAGAGGAAAGACCAAGATGAGTGCTTATGGAAAAAGAAAGGCTGCTATAGGGGTCTATCAAGAGAGAGTGTTAACCCAGTTTGCTTAAGCAGTGTGGTGAGAAAATGGAAGATGTGAACAAGGTGCTGATGAAGGAATGGGGGTAGGTTAGCTGAAAAAAATGTAGAGCAGATACCCTAATGTGTTAAAGCATTACCTGATGACCAGGTGGTGGATCAGATGTGATTATCCTGTGAGAGGTGGATGACTCTTCACACAAAACAAAGCACAAGCCAACATCAACATGTGGCTAAATCCTATGAGAAAAAAAGGGCCATAATAGCATACGGTCGTATTCGTAAACTGAAATTCCTACAAACTCTCAAAATTAATCTTATAATTTTCTAGTTAAAAACAGCTCAAATGAAATTTCTCTATAGAGCTCAGTTGAAAAAACTCAGAAAATTTAGAAGAATTTTGTCCAGTGCTTTATTTCTGACCCAGGCAGAGTAAAAGCAGGAGCCGTCCTCCGGAGCGACTCACACTCGCGTTGCACATATGATATTCTTTGATATCCGCATAATATCTTCGACCTTGGGTCCCACGCAATCTTATTCAGTACAGAATCTTATCATATCTGTTGTTGTTCTTTACAATATTCTGGCATTGCTGTTACATATTTGGTGGCCAGCACATCACCAGAGCTCAAACCCACAGGCGCAAGCTGCTGTGCAAACAAGTTTTGACACACGCATACCCAGGTGCAGACTCAGGCTTCCATACTTTTATTGGGAAAGTTTTGACACTCTGTCACTGGTTGGCCGTTCAAAGCCACACGGTGCAGGGTCTTTTCTTATCAGTAGTTTTGTTTAATGATGTCGTAATGCTCTTCATTTGGCAATTTGTGATACACTGGCACTGCTAGCACTATGCCAACTTCAGGTGGCTGGTGATCACGAGTGGGCCAAAGCCACAGGTGCAGGTTTCCACACATGCACCCTCAAGCTTCCTCTCTCTCACACACACACGCACGCACGCACGCACGCACGCACGCACGCACGCACGCACGCACACCAGCCTGCACACTCACACAAACATAAATGGAAAGGGCTGTAGGCACGAACACACAAAGGATTCCCCACACAAATGGGACATCCTGCTGCTCTGGTACTTTTGGACATGAACTTTCAACTTTTGAACTCTAACACTTCTAGTCAATTTTTGCAAACACCATAAAGAAACCCCTTCAGGAAGTTGGGTTTAATACATTCTGAGAGTACACGTCATAGACAAAATAGCATTCAGGCTTATTAGTTGAATAGATGGACTGAGGTAGTGGCATTTGAAACACAGTTGATTTGACCAACTGTGTAAACTGTGTAACTCTGTAAATTGTACTATTTTTCCCAGTTGTTCAGAAAATTGAAGTAAGGAAAGTTGTCACGTCTCATATGGTAGCTCACAAGGTCAATACGACATGTTGTACAAGTCATGGTTTTGGCTGTGTTCGTACTGAAAATGGAATGTAGGAAATGTTATTTTAGGTCATATTAGCCTGTTGGAAAAATAGCTTTTTTTGGGCTGACATGTGGCTGTACAGAACACATTGAACATTTTGTTGGGAAGGAAGAGCACAAAATTCTGCAACACATGTGCAATAACCCTATACAATATGTGTGATTTAATTCACAATATTATTATTGTGATGCTCCATGGTATCCACACCAGGACAGAAGTATCATTGTGTGTTGCTCTTTTATTTAGCTGTTTTCAAACACTCAAGTTGCTGTCCCAGCCACAACTTATGCTGCACAATCGAACTCCCCACAACCCCATGCATGTGTGTGTTTTTATATTTTTATTTATTTATTTCTAGACTGATGGGTTTAACACTGCTCAACACAAATTGCTTGATTTGTCTAATATTTTTTAGGCATTATCTTAATTCTCAAATAAAATTAATTGCACATTTAATTCAATTCAATTTCCCTTGTCTCTAGGTGCTTTACAGAAGCAGAAACCCAGAGACAGGACAGAGAATAAAAGAGAGACAGAGAAAGAGAGAGAGAGAAAGAGAGAGGGAGGGAGGGAGGAACAAACATGCAAAAATAATCCAGAGCAAAATTATGTAAAGTGTTTAGTGTTTTAGCTGTTGTTATAGTTAATTATCACTATACAGAAGAGCAACATTGGCAGGGTTTGATAGTAGACACTATGATGCCATGAAGCTAGTTAGCATCAGTTAGCTTCTCTGTCTAATTTGGCACCACCATTTAGTGAAATTAAGTTCAAATGAAAGTAATACCAATTGAAAAAAGAAAAATAACTTTTTTGCTAGATTAGAAAAAGGTGAAGAGAGGGACAATATTTTAATATATTCTTACAGTAAACAGTATAAACCAAATGTCATGAAGTCATCACTTTGTCCTAAATAGCTTGAACTGATGACATGGTATGACATGATGATGATGGTGATGAAGGTGGCATGTTGCAAAAGTCAGTGGTGGGGGAACTACAATAATGACAAAATGCTACCTTCTTCTTTAATCGCACAAATCTAGTGAGATTCATCTACTGTACATAGAGCAGCATGTGGACAGCAGTCAGAAATGTGTTGTTGCTGCTGCCCCACAGTACTGAAGCTAATTATCAACTAGGTACTTTTGTGATGGCCAAGAATGTCAACCACAGTCATCTTGAATCCATCATGTGCAACTGTTTCAGACGTTGCTAATTTGTTAAGTTGTTGTATATAATTGGAAAGTTTAAAGGATAAAATCTTACCTTTTTGAAAGGCAAATAAATATACTGGACAAGAACCAATTTCAGAATCTCATCAAACTGCTGTGAGGTAAATTTTAGCGCTATTTTGCCTTTTTGCTCTCTGGGGAAGAAGGAAAAACAGACGTGGATCTGAACTGGAACAATGAGTGAGGAGGGAAAAAAATAGATTAAAACCTAATTTGAATAACCCAGATCTTAGTTCAATTCAATTTCAATTCAATTTTATTTTATTTAAAGTACCAATTTATAACAATGCTATCTCAAGACACTTAACACGTTCAAAAAGAGAAACAGCTCCGAGGGCAAAGGTCCACACTGAGTAAGCATTGGTTTTGGTGACAGTGGTAGAGAGAAAAAGGAGAGGAGGGGAGAAAGATGGGGAGATGGCGAGAGAGAGACACAGAGGAGAGGGGGAAATAGAGAGAAAAAGGAAAGGAGGAGAGGAGAGACAGGGAGGAAAGAGAGAACATTGAGCAGAAGCTGCAGGATACAGGTAGGGCCATGGAGAGGGTTCTGAATCCAGCAGCAGTACCAGGCCTCACAAGGGTGGAGGTAGGAGATTCAGCGACATGCAGAAGTGCTGTAAAAAGATGGAGCACAAGAGCTCCGGGGGAGAGGGTGGGTTAGTGCTGAACCGGACATGGTGAGTGAGTCCTCCCCTGCTCTGAAAGCTCGGTGTCTAAGAGATCTTCCCCAGCAGAACCCAAACAGTCCTGGCTATTAGCTTTGGCAAAAAGCAGGGTTTTAAGTCTACTCTTAAACATGTGTCTGCCGCCCGGACTGATGCTGGTAAGTGGTTCCACAGCAGAGGTGCTTGATAACTGAAGGCCATGACTCCATATCTACATTTGGAAATTTGTGGTATTACCAGTAAAACTGAATCTAATGAAAATAATGTCCTAGGGGGCTGATATAGTTCAATTAGATTAACAATATATGATGGTGCCAGCCCATGCACATCTTGTAGGTTAGGAGGAGGATCTTAAATTTTACTCTAAATTTTATTGGAAGCCAATATAGGAAGGCCAGCACAGGTGAAATGTGGTCACGCCTCTTAGTCTTAGTCAGAACATGAGCTGTGGAGTTCTGAATGAGTTCTGAGAGACTTTTTTGGGCAACCTGATAAAAGAGAGTTACAGTAATCCAGCCTGGAGGTAACAAAGGCATGGATGAGCTTCTCAGCAGCATCTAGGAAAAGACAGGCCTGATTTTTGCAGGTGGAATTAGACGGTCTTCGAGATTTGTTTTATATGCATGTTAAAAGACAAGTCCTGATAAAAGGTAACACCCAGGTTCTTTACAATGGTGCTAGAGGCAGGAGCTAGTCCGTTATGAAAGCCTCTATCATTAGCTAAAGATTGTCTAAGACTTTTTGGACCGACTAATAGAATTTCAGTTTTGACTGACTTTATTAGGAGAAAGTTGTGTGTCATCCAGGACTAAATATCTGCAACACAGGATTGCAGTTGTGTTGCTGATTGCTTTCATCTGGCTTCATTGATAAGTATAATTAGGTGTTGTCAGCATAACAGTGAAAAATTATTGAGTGTTTTCTGATCACATTGCCTAGTGGGAGCATATAAATTGTGAATAGGATCGGGCCAAGGACAGAACCTTAAGGAGCAACAATAGCTAACTTTAGTGAGCATGGACGAGTTGTGATTTACATGTACAAAGTGATGTCTATCTGATAGATAAGACCTAATCCATCTTAAAGCAGTTCTATTTATACCAATTTTATTTTCTAATCTATGTAAAAGAATCTGGTGGTCAACAGTAACAAATGCAGCACTGAGATCCAGAAGGACAAGTACTGAAACATAGCCCTGATCAGAAGCCATTCATGGGTCATTAGTGACTTTTACTAGTGTAATCTCTGTACTGTGGTGTTCCCTGACTGAAAAACTTCCAATAGGCTGTTTTTATGGAGATTATTGCAAGCTGGCTAGCGACAACTTTCTCTAAGATTTTTTAAATGAAGACCAGGTTGGAGATAGGTCTATAGTTTGCTAAAACACCTGGATCCAGAGTGGGCTTTTTAAGCAGGGGTTTGATTGCAGCAACTTTAAAAGTCTGTGAGACATAGCCTGATGTCAGGGACAAAATAATAATGTCTAGTAAGGAGGTGCAAGTAAAGGGAACACTTCTTTAACTAATCTAGTAGGAATAGGATCTAAGAGACAGGTTGTGGATTTAGAGGAGGAAACGATGGAAGCCAATTGTTGAGGGCTAATAGGGAGAAATGAGTCCAGATATGTATCTGGCTTAGTGGTTATCTCCAATTGCGGCTATATTGACAGACAACTTTGTGGTAGGTGATGCTAGGAGGTCTCAGATGTTATCTCTAATGTTTATAATTTTTTGATTGAAGAAGTTCATGAAATCACTGCTACTTAGATGTGGAGGAATAGATTTCTTGATAAAGTTTATGACTCTGGGCAGCCTGGCTACAGTGCTGAATAAAAAACTGGGGTTGTTCTTATTTTCTTCAATGAGTGATGAGTGATTAGTTGATGCACTCCAGAATGTAGGGAGGTAATAACCCAATCCATCAATCGAGAATGGGAATAGGGAGGTTAAGAGGAGAAAATGGGGTGAAGAGATGAAAGAAAGAAGCAGAGAGGATCAAGGCAAGAGGGATGGAGAGGTGAGAGAAAAGGATCGAGGGGAAAAGATGAAGGGAGCAGGAGGTGGCTGAAGGAGATAGCAGCTCAGCAAGAAGATTAAAGTCACTTCTGTGCGGCATTGGCCCCATTAATGTTTAACAAAACGCCTGAGCACAGAAAGCTCATCTTCTCCTCCTGTCATCCCTTTCAACCACTGTGTGAGCCACCCAAGACAACACGGCGAGACGACACCGCCAGTGAAATATTTACAAAAGGCAATCATTTGTTTCTATCCCTGACACAAATAATTGTGATTAATGTTTTATTCATGCTCTATTGTTTATTGGTTTCAATCTGAGGAGAATAGGGGCACCTTTTGAGTATCAACCAAGGCAGCCAATTATAGGTGTGTGATCCTTTTGTGCCACAGCGTGTTTGAGAGAGAAGCTTTTTTTGTGGCTTTGTCTTTCAAAGAAACAAGGAGTCCTCGTTTCTTCTGCCTGAGGGGGGACAGTGTCACCGTCTCTCCTAATTAACTGATGCTGAGCTTTTTTGAAAGGTGGCGAGTGGCTGAGGAAGAGGAGGTGGAAGACGAAGCATAAATGACCCAGAGGTATATACAGTGGTGGCAGCGATGCTGCACGAAGTGTGTTTACCAAGCTGTGGTAATCACAAGTGACATTTACCAAAAAAACACCAAAAAAAAAAAAAAAAAAAAGCTTTGGAGTGAGCAGGGATGATTCTGATTGAGCCACTTTACAACATTCCTGATTGCAGTAACAGCGGCAGAACAAATACGTCCGGATATAAAAATGCCAGGAGATAAAAGTTTGCCCTCAATTCTCATCACCACTGTTTTGCTGGAACCACTGTCTTCTTGGTATGTTTGTGCAGAAAATAAGAAGCAACCAACCTAGCTACCAACCTACCTACCTGGCCTAAATATGATAAGCCTAAATCCTGCATCACAAGTACTTACTGGATATTCCATACATAACCCTAGATATTTACCATTGCACTGAATCGGGAATGGTGTCACGTTCAGTGTCACAGATGAATAATAGAAAGCTACGTTTGCTTATATGTGCTGATGTCCAGGCTCATAACTCCTAAAAGTAGCTAGATATCATTATGTCATTGATTACAGCCCACAAGATGTGTCATTGATTAGAGCCCACAAGATGCAGCCAGCATGTTTTCATTTTTGGAAGACTAATAAATTCCCTCCGGGCTAAGACACAACAGCTGACCCTTGTGAACATTTGAATAAGCTTTGATTCACACAGGTACTGTTTAATTCACTTAATAATAAATCTAAAAGCCTTTGAGCACACCCACCATGAATCATACATATAAAATGGTATTAGAGTCCGTTTGAAGTGAGAACAGCTGCTGAGGCTGCTGTGCAACATTAGCCCTGGTGAAGCTGTTAGGCGCTGCACTTTATTGACTGGCTTTCCACTTGCATATAAGGGACACTCACTTACCACTGTGTAAAACAGTCACCTACTCTGCGTTTGTCACAGACAAATTATCTGATTTTGAGCTTGGAATTATACCTTAAGGTCAAAAAACAGCCAGTCTTGCTGTGGAAAATTCAAACTTTAATGTTGGAAATGATTACAGTAGTATTAGTTAAAGAGATTCCAAGTTGTGGATGAGGTTTTGCTCTCTTGCAACTGAGTTTATCAAAGACTTTTCCCATGCATCACTCCCTAATTTAAAATATCTACATAAATAAACCAGAATTGTCACTTTTCATGGCTTTATGTGGCAGAAATAGACATCCAAGCTGCTATTGACCCACACTATACTTTTGTGTTACCAGTAGACAAGCCTGAATCACCTCTGCATTATACTTGATCACATTTATTTTAAAGTTCTTTTATGACCCTTTGTTTGTTCTTCTCCTGCCCCATCCGCCTTAATGGTTCCAAAGTCGATTAAGGTCGGTAGGCAGATGATCTTCTCCAGTGGCCTTACGGTAAATAAGCCGTATAGTGAAGATATAGCACCGGCTTCCTCCTTCATCTGCTTCAAGAGCTGATGCATTTAGCATTGATTCCACTTGCAGTAAGTAGAGATGGGCTCTGTAAATCAAGCTTTGTGTCAGACTGTTAACTAAGTAATGCCAAACCTTGTTTGACACAGTAACACCTGAGTGAGCTGATCATGTACACTGCAATTGCATGTCATGCTGACAGCATGGGATGAATCATCCATAAAAATTAAAAAAAAGACAATCCAAACAGAAATGCGATGCTCTTCAGATTTTGAAATTGTCTTTCACAACTTCGGTGTGATATCCATGAAGTTGTCTTAATCTACAAAAGGCAGATGTTCACTTCTAAGATGGGCTGATCCTGATGAAGAGACTAATTTAGTGCAGAAAACGGCTGCTTCAGAATGAAAGTAAGTGAAATTACAAGAGGGGAAGTGGAACAACAACCTGGAGCTCGCTTTGTTCTTAATCCACCATGTAGGATGACGGCAGTGAGAAATCGGCTGTCTTAATCCTACCGCTGTGAGGAGGACTGGGTGGGAGATGAACCGTCATGATAATAGGACACTAAATTGGAAAAGACGTGCAGTGTTGTTGGTGAAGGAAACCTCTCCAGTTCTCATCCCACAGTCCAAATAAAACACTAAAGAGACTGATCAAACTAGGTTAATTGAAAATGTCACTACTTCAAGAACACTGTAGCAGTACCTCCACCTCCAGATCAATCTCCCATTGCGCTGGTGTTACACATACAGGCAAGATCACCAGCCTGTTGGCAATACATGCTGGTGCTGTGGAAAATGATATTTAGATTAGATTTTGAGCATGACAGGCTGGGTCTTTGAATGTTGGGACACAACAGGCTGCTTGTTCTGACACGAGGAGGAGCACAAGCAGGAGAATTATGTTTAAAGCAATCTGAGATTGGCATGCTATCAGTTTCTTTTCATGAGAGAAAAAAAAGAGACACGCCTAGCGTGCGGCTCAAGTTATGCCGGTAAACCCCACAAACATTAAAAAAAAGAAAAAAAAAAAACTCTCGTAAAATTTAGATCATGTTTTGAAGCTTTTATCATCCATTGACATGTCCATGTGGGTTATCATTCATCCAGGTCATAGGAGGTTTAGTAGACTGAGCGACAATGATCTTCAAAAACATTTTTTTTTTCTTATATTGTAATGTGATTTCTACCTTCAGGAAAGTTTCCTATTTATTTAACCCCGAAGATGCAGCGAGCATGCTTTGAACAAAGAATAGCCCTACTAGGGAAAACACTGTTTTTCACGCATTTACTAAATCCATTTTCCAACTCACAAACAGGAACTAATGAATTTACTGCTACATTTTTTTTTTATTTTATTTGAGTCTATTACTCATCATTGTAGATTAGTACCAATCATTTCATGATGTTATCATCAAAATAAAACTTCAACCTTTTCCTCAAAAAATACCAATACACACATGGAAAGACATATTGGCTAACACTCATCACAGTTGATTTTATTGCAGCTTAATCAAAGACTGTCCTGTGTGCATGTGTGTAATGTGTGTGTCACTACCGCACCCTAGGCCAGCCTGCCCCTGGTTCTTGGGTTCCCCTGACGCCAACGCCACAACCCCCATATTCACTGGGAGGCCGGGATAATCCAAGAGTCGGGCCCTGCCTGCCTGCCATCTCACTTGCCTGAAGTGAGCCAACTCGGCTGGGGCGCGCCCGGCCACTGACCTTGTGGCGTCCGACCTGGAGTGGTCCCCGCCGACTACCACAATCTCCACCAGGTGTTCAGCAAGGCGAGGGCCACTTCACTGCCACCCCACCGTCCCTATGACTGCGCCATTGACCTTCTTCCCGTGAATCCCCACCCAAGGGACGACTCTACTCCCTCTCTGAGCCTGAGTGAGAGGCCGTGGAGGAGTACATCCAGAAGTTGCTGGCTGTGGGGATCATCCGCCTGTCATTATCACCTGCCGGCACCGGCTTCATTTCCGTGGAAAAGAAGGACAAGTCTGTGCGGCCGTGCATAGATTACTGGATGGATAAAAAAAACCTAGGTACTATCATCACTGTGCAATTTAAAAAAAACCAACAATCTTTTAACTGGGACAGTCTTCACACATTTGCAGATTTAAATTTGATTTATAAAGTACTGCATAATTTGGCTCCAGATCCTCTGGCAGAGTTCATCAGCCAAAGAAACTGCTCTGAGCATGTCACTCGTGGCTCTGTCAGAGGTGACTGTCTCATTCCTCTGCGCAGGAGCATGTTTAGTAAGTCGGCCTGGTCAGTGAGGAGCGCTAGTGAGTGGAACTCAGTACCTCAGGAGGTTAAACTGCTTACAAGGCCTTCAAAAAAAACAAAAAAAAACAATGAAAATGTGGCTTATTAACACCTACAGCTGCCAACACTAACAGACAAGTCTGTTGTGATGTTTTGATGTTGTGATCAAATGATATGTTGTGATGATTTATTTTATCTCAATTGTATAATGTAATTTACTGCTTTTTTACATCATGGCCATGGAACTACAGATGAAAACTAGCCTTTTGGCTAATTCTGGCTTTTCTTTAACCATGAAATTGTATTGTCCCCTTTCAAATAAACTAAACTTAAACTTAAACTGGGGGCTGAACGACAGCACCGTAAAAAACTGGTACCCCCTCCCACTGGTTTCATCTTCCTTCAAGCTGCTCCAGGGAGCCACGTTGTTCACGAAGCTGGACCTCCTAAACGCCTATCACTTGGTCCGCATCCAAGAGGGGGACGAATGAAAGACGACGTTCGACACCCCAGCAGATCATTACAAGAACCCAGTGATGCTGTTTGGCATCACCAACACCCCAGCAGTCTTCCAGGGGCTCATGAATGATGTGCTGCAGGACATGTTGAACCACTTCATCTTCATCTACATTGATTACATCTTGATCTGCTCAAGGTCCCTAGAAGATCAGGAATTACAGCTCCGTGGCAGCGCCCCTCACCACGCTCACCAGTGTGAAAAAGCCCTTTGTGTGCTCACCAGAGACTGATGCCACCTTCCAGGTGCTGAGAGATTGCTTCACCAGCAGTTCGTGATTGAGGTGGACGTGTCGAAAGTCGGGGTGGGGGCGGTTCTATCCCAGAGAGCCGCCGCTGACCAGAAGGCCAGTGCCTTCTTTTCTCGCCAACTCTCTCTGGCCAAGAGAAACTATGACTTTGGGAACCGCGAGCTGTTCACAGTGAAGTTGGGACTGGAGGAGTGGCGCCTCTGGCTGGGGGGGGGG
>BJFM01005474.1:12798-35108 GCA_016586285.1 Arothron firmamentum
GTGTGTGTGTGTGTGTGTGTGTGTGTGTGTGTGTGTGTGTGTGTGTGTGTGTGTGTGTGTGTGTGTGTGTGTGTGTGTGTGTGTGTGTGTTCCTGTACTTGCTACAGACTGAGTAACAACATACTTATTCTCCGGGCAATGTGAGGACATTTTTTCTGGTCCTCACAACTTCAAAGTCCTGTTTGGGGGTTCAGACTTGGTTTTGAGGTTGGGGTTAGAAATGGGTTTATGTTAGAGTCAGGGGTCAGAGGTCAGGGTTAGGTTTAGGGGGTTACTTGGGATGGCTGGGGTAGGTGAGGGGCTGGGCAATACCTTATGCCTATCGAATTCCTCACAAAGATAGAAGTACAGGCATGTGTTGTGAGTGTTTGTGTGTGTGTGTGTGTGTGTGTGTGTGTGTGTGTGTGTGTGTGTGTGTGTGTGTGTGTGTGTGTGTGCGTGTGTGTGCGTGCGTGTGTGGAGCAGTTGGAAGCTTTCTTGCTCATGTTTTATTGAAGAATATCCAAAAGTTCTCCTCACCATGGAAACCAAACCAATCAGCCTCAGCGACTGTGTCTGACGAGTCCAAGTTGAAAGGCGACGCAAATCCCTTCCTCCTCTCGTCTCCCCTCATCGGTCTCTTCCTCCGCCGCTCTCCTCCTCTCTGGTGTCACTCCTTCACTACTGCACACTCTCTGTTCTCTGTCACATCCCTCCCCGCATGGCTCCTTCTGCTGCTATCTCATTCCTTCTCATTCCTTTTTCTTTTTTCTCCTTGTCAGCTTACTCTCCATCCCTCCCTCCCTCCCATCATCCCTTCCGTCGGTGGATTAAAACGGCACACCCAGGCGCTGCGGAAACATCTCCCTTTGTGGCAGAGGCCCACAGTGGGACGTGAGGCTGTTGACACTCACCGCATGGTGCAGAGATACGGGAACACGGAGCGAGAGAAGCAGCGAGGATGGAGAAAGGTGGAGGGAAAGGAAAGGCAGGGAGGCATGAACATGGAGAGCTGGAGGCTCAGCTGGAGAAGGTCAAAGAGTCCGTGCTGTTGGTGCGAGTCCCTGGACCTGCTGCTCATGTCACACTCCACCCTCAGCCGTGGTCCAAATGGAAATGAGCCATCCGCCCTGGTCCCGTACCAGTGCCGTGCACGTGCCCCTCGGTGGCCTACCCACGCCCCCTCCTGCTGGAGTCCACCCTGCTGCGCCTGCCCTGCTGGGTGGATGTGACCAACGGTGAACTGGAAATTTGGCCGGCTGGAAATTCTGAATCTTTATGTCGTCTTAAGATGAAAGAACTTGGCAAAGTCCATGGAAATGCTGATGTGCGCACACACACACACAAACACACACACACATCCTTCCGTGCTTTGCAATGATCAACCGTCTGCTTGAGGAAGTTTGGGAAGCTGGTTTGCAAATGATCCCACAGTAAAACGAAGAGCTGGGCGGGTCACTCTGGGCCTGCGGAGTGGAACTTTAACATCTGTGCGTGTTGAATTTGCTTCCTGGTTTCCGTGGACACAGTCATCCTCAGTCAGCCATGTTGGCTCACCTTCTGAACCGGCCTTTCAGTGCTGCGGGAGCGTGGCAGCGCTGGGCACCCTGAGTCCACGTGCTGGTTTTCCTCCTCGCGCTTTGGGAAACGAGGCCCTCTCTGCTGGTTTTCCTGGTTTTTCCCAGTTGTCCCAGCACTCCAAGGTGAGCTGTTACTCTCCTGCTGACGCCTCTGTTCATTTTCTCCCGTTTCCTGTGTGACGATGATGATGATGATGATGACGACGATGATGATGATGATGATGATGATGATGATGATGATGATGAATGTTCATCCATGCAGAGCCTGTGTTTCCGATGCTGGGAGACAGCGGGCTCTTGGTGAAACCCGCCGGCCGTCACTCGCTGGCCGAGCCTGTTTGTGCGTCTGCTGCAGTTTGACCTTTATCCTGTTGGTGCTGCACTCTAATTACTGACATTTTCCCCAGAAGGAGCTTCCTGCGCCCTCGCTCTTCCAGCACCTTTTATTTTATCAGCGGGAGCAGAAGGAAAGGCCAGAAACACACTTCACACAACACTACACACCAGCAGAACACAAAGTCTGCCAGGCTGATTAGTCAGCTTCACCCCGCCGCGCTTATCTGACACAGGTTGCAGCATCCAGCCGGGAGCATGACTGAGAAACATTAACATTTACAGCACAAAGGGGCCGAGAATTAAGAAATCATTACAGGATGTGGACAGTTTCACTCGGAGGACGTTGTGAGGACATTGATCCCAGTCAGTCAATTTGCACCTGCACAGAAACTGCAGGAAAACAGGCAGCGCGAGAACACGTCGGCTGCTCCCAGCCTCCGTTTCCACGGCAACCAGTCACCTGTGCCACACGCACAGCTAGCGCCAACGTTGCTGGCGCTAGCTGCGCGGCAGAGGCACAGCTGGAAAGACAAGCGGGACCTGACGCTGGTTAGAGTTAGAGTTAGGGTTAGGGTTAGGGGTAGAGGTAGGGTTACATCCAACCGTCTCCAATAGCAGCAAAGCTCCTCGTCCATCCTCCTCCATCCTCGTCCATCCCTGTCTGCCCTCAACCTCGTCATCACTAGGGGAAAGGTTCCACCAAACTAGTCGCCTGCTGTGGCATTCTCACCATCCATCCCACCGCTTATCCGGGGTCGGGTCGCGGGGGCAGCAGCCTCAGCAGAGAGGCCCAGACCTCCCTCTCCCTAGGTACTTCGTCCGGCTCCTCCGGGGGATCCCCAGGCGTTCCCAGGCCAGCCAAAAGACATAGTCTCTCCAGCGTGTCCTGGGTCTTCCCGGGGGCCTCCTACCAGAGGGACGTGCCCTGAACACCTCACCAGGGAGGCGTCCAGGAGGCATCCTGACTAGATGCCCGAGCCACCTCATCTGGCTCCTCTCAACGCAGAGGAGCAGCAGCTCTACTCCGAGCTCCTGGATGGCAGAGCTTCTAACCCTATCTCTATGGGATAGCCCAGCCACCCTGCGAAGGAAGCTCATTTCGGCCGCTTGTACCGCGATCTTGTTCTTTCGGTCATGACCCAAAGCTCAGGGTAGGGTAGGAACCAAGATCGACGGGTAAATCGAGAGCTTCGCCTTTTGGCTCAGCTCTCTGTTCACCACAACGGACCGGTGCAGAGTCCGCATTACTGCAGACTGCATCCGCCTGTCGATCTCCCGCTCCATCCTTCCCTCACTCGTAAACAAGACCCTGAGGTACTTAAACTCCTCCACTTGAGGCAGGATCCCCTCACCGACCCGGAGAAGACACTCCACCTTTTTCCGGCTGAGAACCATGGCCTCAGATTTGGAGGTGCTGATTCCCATCCCGGCCACTTCACACTCAGCTGCGAACCGATCCAGCGAGAGCTGGAGGTCACGGACTGATGAAGCTAACAGGACCAAATCATCAAAAAGCAGAGACCCATTCCTGAGGTCACCAAATCGGACCCCCTCAACACCATGCCTGCGCCTAGAAATTCTGTCCATAAAAGTTATGAACAGAATCAGTGACAAAGGGCAGCCCTGGCGGAGTCCAACCCTCACTGGAAACGAGTCCGACTTACTGCCGGCAATGCGGACCAAGCTCTGACACCGGTCATACAGGTAGCGGACGGCCCGTATCAGGGGGCCCGACACCCCATACTCCCGGAGAACACCCCACAGGGCTCCCCAAGGGACACGGTCGAATGCCTTCTCCAAATCCACAAAACACATGTGGACTGGTTGGGCAAACTCCCACACACCCTCAAGGACCCCGCTAAGGTTGTAGAGCTGGTCCACGACCAGGACGAAAACCACATTGCTCCTCCTGAATCTGAGGTTCGACTATCCAGCGGACCCTCCTCTCCAGTAGCCCTGAATAGACCAGGGAGGCTGAGGAGTGTGATCCCCCTATAGTTGGAACACACCCACCGGTCCCCCTTCATAAAAAGAGGGACCACCACTCCGGTCTGACAATCCAGCGGCACCACCCCCGACATCCACGCGATGTTGCAGAGTCGTGTCAACCACGACAGCCCTAAAACACCCAGAGCCTTGAGAAACTCCGGGCGGACCTTATCCACCCCCGGGGCCCTGCCACCGAGGAGTTTTTTGACCACCTTGGCAACCTCAGCCCAGGAGATAAGAGAACCCACCCCGAGGTCCCAGGCCCTGCCTCCCCACCAGGAGGTGCGTCGGTGGGATTGAGGAGGTCTTTGAAGTATTCCTTCCACCCATCCACAACGTCCTGAGTTGAGGTCAGCAGCACACCATCACCACTATACACAGTGTTGACAGTGCACCACTTCCCCCTCCTCAGACGCCGGGTGGTGGTCCAGAACCTTTTCGAAGCCATCCGGAAGTCGTTTTCCATGGCCTCACCGAACTCTTCCCGCACCCGGGTCTTCGCCTCGGCAACCACCGCAGGCGCAGTCCGCTTGGCCTGCCGGTACCCGTCTGCTGCCTCAGGAGTCCCACAGGCCAAAAAGGCCCGGTACGACTCCTTCAGCCTGACGGCATCCCTCACTGTCGGTGTCCGCCAGCGGGTTCGGTTCAGGCACCGACCACCTTGCGGCCACAGCACCGGTCAGTCGCCTCAACGATGGAGGCATGGAACATGGTCCACTCGGACTCAATGTCCCCCTCCTCCCCAGGTCATGGTCAAAGCTCTCCCGGAGGTGGGAGTTGAAACTCCTTCTGACAGGAGACTCTGCCAGGTGTTCCCAGCAGATCCTCACAATACGTTTGGGCCTGCCGGGTCTGTCCGGCTTCCTCCCCCACCATCGAAGCCAACTCACCACCAGGTGGTGATCAGCTGACAGCTCCGCCCCCTCTTCACCCGAGTGTCCAGGACATGCGGCCGCAAATCCGATGGCACGAGCACAAAGTCGATCATCCAACTGCAGCCTAAGGTGTCCTGGTGCCGAGTGCACATATGGACACCTTTATACCTGAGCATGGTGTTTGTTATGGACAATCTGTGACGAGCACAGAAGTCCAGCAACTGAACACCATTCGGGTTCAGATCGGGGGGGGGGCATTCTTGCCGATCACGCCCCTCCAGGTCTCACTGTCGCTGCCAACGTGAGCATTGAAGTCACCCAGAAGGACGAGGGAACCCCCAGAAGGGGCCCTCTCCAGTACTCCCTCTAAGGACTCCAAGAAGGGTGGATACTGCTGAACTGCTGTTTGGGCCATAGGCACAAACAACAGTCAGGATCCGTCCCCCCACCCGAAGGCGGAGAGAGGCTACCCTGTCGTTCACCAGGGTAAACTCCAACGTGCAGGCACTGAGCTGGGGGGCAACAAGAATCGCCACCCCTGCCCGTCGCCTCTCACCGTCCGCCACTCCAGAGTAGAAGAGAGTCCTGCCCGTCTCGAGGATGCTGGTTCCAGAGCCCTTGCTATGGGTCAAGGTGAGGCCGACTAGATCTAGTCGGAACTTCTCAACCTCGCGCACGAACTCAGGCTCCTTCCCCATCAGAGAGGTGACATTCCACGTCCCTTCTGCAGCCGGGTGCCGGACCGCCAAGGTCCCCGCCTTCAGCTGCTACCCATAACACACTGCACCCGACCCCTTTGGCCCCTCCTGCAGGTGGTGAGCCCACCTGCAAGGGGATCCCACGTTGCCTCTTCGGGCCCGACCGGACCCCATGGGCAAAGGTCCGGTCACCAGGCGCTCGCCATCGTGCCCCGCCCCCAGGCCTGGCTCCAGGTGACCTGCGTCCGGGCGAGGGAAACTTGAAATCATTTATTTTATTCATCATAAGGAGTCTTTTGGCTACACTTTGTCTGGTCCCTCACCTAGGACCTGTTTGCCAGGGGTGGCCCTACCAGGGGCATAAAGCCCCAGACAACTGAGCTCCTAGGATCATTGGGACACGCAAACCCCTCCACCACGGTAAGGTGGTAGCCCAGGAGGGGCATTTTTGTCACCATTAGCACCTGAACAGTACCAGCTGAACTCTTTTCTTCTGTCTGTAGCTTTTCTGAAAGCAGTGGCGGCGCTGGTGGATATTTATGCCTTGAAAGCAGGATCAAACGTGCAGCAGAAGTCATTTGATCGCGGTGACGCTGTTGTCGCCTGATTTGCTCCATTAGCCACATTTTCCCCTCCATCACTCACTCTTTGCTCTTCCTGCAGACGCGTCGCTGTCAGGTTCATGCTAATGTGGCAGAGCTCCCTTTAATTTCACTGGGGAAATTAATTTGGTTATATTTTCTAGTGGGAGCGCCGCGGTGGGGAGGATTATCTCTGCTGAAAACGCCACGTTGACTGGAGGAGTAGTGGCTGATGATTGAGGGCAGGTTGCAGGGAATCGGCGAGGCCTCCCGGGGTTGTTCTGATGCTTATTACTGGAGCCCAGATGGCAGCTGCTGGAAGAACTGTCTCTTTCTGTCCACGTCTGCTGCCGCCGTCGTCAGCGGCACTTTGTCTCAGCAGGGGAAGAAAAGCAGAAGTGAAAGGGAGACGACTGTCCTCCTTTCTCTGGAAATGTGGCACATCTCCAAATCCCGCAGGACAAATGCAGAGGCAGCCATCAGCGTCTCCAAATTCACAAACAAATGCTGTTGAAGCTGGAAGCACCCAATTTCCTACTATTGATTTAAGCTCATACATAATCATGGCCATTCTCAACAAAACATTGACAAGAACGCACTTAAATGCTGGAGACTAAACTGGTTCCAGATGCTCTCTAGATCTTCCTCGGTTCTGCAGCATCAGAGCACTTTAACGGGTGAATCAACACCATCAAAAGGTCAAAGTGGATGAACGCTGATTGATTCAACTTAATGAGCATAAAACTATTCCTCCATATTGTTATTATGAAACTCCTGCTCTCTATTTATTAAGCAGGAGCTCTTTTTTTAGTGCGGCTACGATATAAAGTGACGCTGCTAGAACCTGGGGGGCTCCCTGCACCTGGTGATGCATCTGCTCTGATTCCTCTGGAGGGACAGCCCAGGTGAGGAGATGAGCGAACACCCCGTCTCCAGAGCGAACATCGGGGACAGACCCGCTGGGGGCAAAGGTCAGCCGGCTGTGAGGGAAGCAGGATGAAGCAGATCAGTCAGGTGGATGACCTTTATTCCTCCAACCGCGGCTCCAGTCAGGGCAAAGTAAGAGTTGCTTCCAACCGCGTGAGAGTCAAGCCGCGCTGGGCGCTGTTGAAAGAGGCAGTTAGAGCTACCGAACCAACAGAAGGCTGAAATCCAGAAGGTTGGACCTGCTGAGGTCATCAGGACCTGTGCTAAGCCCTTGTTCTCCCTCTTACCCCCCGTCCCGCCTCCTCTCTTCAGGACCCCCAGCTGGCTGTCTCAGCTAGCCTGCTAACACCAGTGCTGCGTTCCTCCCAGCAGCGATGTGGGAGGAACTACAAAACAGGCTCAATCTGAGCTCATCTCTGAAGCAGCAGGAGTCATCCAGCCTGTTAGCATTGAGCTGCTAACAGGCTGCCTCAAAGCAGCCACCAGTTTTCCTCCAGCAGGTCTGCACAGCCAAGACCGACTTCAGAAGGCCAACTACAACGTTTCCCTGCTAAAGCAGCATCAAACCTGTTGCCATGGTAATACTGCTGTTAAGTAGGCTAAAAGAAGCTACTGAGTCTTTTTTTTTTTTTTAACTTTTCTTCTTGGCCCTGGAGAATGTTGCCTTGGCACATTCCATCCCATCAGCTAGTATCATTAGAATAGAATAGAATAGAATAGAATAGAATAGAATAGAATAGAATAGAATAGAATAGAATAGAATAGAATAGAATAGAGACACTTTATTCATGGGAAATTCTCTAATTTGCCATTATTATTCATTGTTTACTATTATTTTTTATGCAGTAAAAAAAATCCACGCTAACAGTTGAAGGCGTGAAGCACAGATCACCAAGAGGTGGGTTGCACATGTTTATTTAACCTTGATTGGAGTTGATTGAGAACCTGTTCTCATTTACAACAACGACCAGCAGGCTAACAACAACAACAACAACAACAAGGGCCAAACCTAGGGTTAGCATCTCCGCCCACCGCTCCACATCAGGGTCGAGCTGATGGGGGGAGGGCTGTGCTCTCCTCACCACCTTAACAACAGGACTTTTCCACTTCTCGATCTCCATGGAGAGGCGTAATCCTCCATCTCCTCCTCCTCCTCCTCCTCCTCCAAGCCGCAGGAGGCCTCTGTGGCTGGCAGGCATTCCTCCAGCCACCCCTGCTGGTCCTCAGATGAATCTTCACCACCGGGAGCATCCTTCTGCAGCAGCAAGCTGCTCCAGTGGAGCCAACCTCCACTTGCACCACTCGTTTCCATCAATCCCAACAAAGGGCAGAACGTTTGGGGGTGTTCTGATCGCCATGCATTTTGGAAGGTAAGAGCAGGCTAACAGAAGCGAAGGGAAGGTGGTTTAGGCGGCTCATCGCCTAAAAACTGTATTTTAAAGGCAGAGGTTTAGATTTACACTGAACAAAAATATAAACGCAACACTTTTAATTTTCTTCCCTGTAATATCCTTGCCATATGTTGGAAGAATGGAGAGACACTGGAGGTAAATTAAGCCCGGTTTTACAGGCCTAACAAAGCAGGAACACGGTGAGAACAAAGCAGACACCCCCTTTGTTTCTATACTCTCCGAAATAGTGAATAAAGGGCTTTTTCCTGTGTTTTGCTGCCGCCCAGCGGACATTTTTAACATAACACAAGACTGCCAATGACCAGAGTTTAGAGGATCACAGGAAAAATGGCAGTTTGGAGTTTCTGTTTCTGTTCAGTTTATTCTGTGCTTATGAAAAACGCATTGTAAAATGTCAGAATAACATCAGAAACATGTGGTTTTAATGGGACTCAACAGGCCCGAGTGGACCCGCATCTGCTGCTGAAACTGGACACATTCAAGAGAAACATCCCCCTCATCATCCTCATCCCCATCATCATCATCCTCATCATCCTCATCCTCATCATCATCATCATCATCATCCCTGTACCTGTTTAACTTGCAACTTTGGCTTTCTTGAAAGATGCTCCACACACATTAAATTTCCATCAAAGACTGAAGGAAATGGTTACAGCCTGTGTGTGTGTGTGTGTGTGTGTGTGTGTGTGTGTGTGTGTGTGTGTGTGTGTGTGTGTGTGTGTGTGTGTGTGTGTGTGTGTGTGTGTGTGTGTGTGTGCTTTCTCCAACCAGGTGACTGATTACCTTCATCTCCAAGCAGCAGCAGCTGCTGCTGCTTTGCTCGTTGGCGGCGCGGCTATAAAGGGAGGGAGCGGT
The DNA here is from genome assembly GCA_016586285.1 of Arothron firmamentum. Taxonomy (NCBI): domain Eukaryota; kingdom Metazoa; phylum Chordata; class Actinopteri; order Tetraodontiformes; family Tetraodontidae; genus Arothron; species Arothron firmamentum. The sequence goes on from BJFM01005474.1 coordinate 22,031, forward strand.
GCAGCTGGTGGAGTAGAGAGGGGGAGAGGTGAAGAGAGAGAGGTGGTGGTGGTTCTCGATGGGTTTTGGGGTTACTTCTTTGTGTTACTTTGATGATGGTTCTATTTCCTCTTACACATCTATCTGACCCTCTCAGTCCTGTTTGTGCCTCTCCCAGCAACATTAGCTCTCTCCTCCTCCTCCCTCCTCTAACACCACCTACGGGAGCTAGCAGATATTTTCCAACCAGATTATGTTCCTGAACTTGATCAGGCCAGAGGCAGTGATGGAAATAAAAGTAGGCGTGTCGTCTGGCTCAGCTTCACATGTTGTTGATAAATGTGTGACAGGTTTCTGAACGTCTGGAGTTTCACAGTCGACAAACGTAGACGGTGGTAGCGGAGCTGCTCCAGACCTGCTCCCTCTTCTTAAAGCTGTCTGTATTTGCCACATCATCACACCTTATCATGTGTTTTGTTTCATATTCTGTGAGATGGGGATGAATGTAATAAGGCATGTTTTGTTTTCTTTTTCAACTTTGGTAACACAGTGTTGTGATGTGAATAGGAAGGTGTGTGTGGTGGAGCAATTGGGTTAAAGTTAAACATACCAGTTGATGGGACAAAGTAGATTTGGAATCTTTCATAATGTGAACATTTTCCTGGATTCTAGCCACAGTTACAGCAGCTGATGTGATTATGAGAAAGAGGGTTTATGTCGGTATTTGGCTCCCTCTTCTGGATTGGTGGTGCTATTGCATGCTACACCGTTAAGGCGTAACCTGGGGTAAAGAGTGCACAGATTAATTAACCAGTTATTTATTTATTGCCTAGATCTTTTAAAGATCCGTGGAATTGTTAGTCTTTGTACATAACAACCTTGTGTTTGCAGACTAAGGAAACAGCAGGAAGCGTTGAGGTTTTTTTGCTGTGGTTCTGGAGTTAACGGTCCAGCCAAGGTGGTATCAGGAACCATTTTAGATGCTGATGATGTGAAACTATGAAATGAAGCAGACACAGAAAGGCTGAATGTTTGAGTCTGGTTCTGTGTGATGCAGAGGCGACCCGGTGGAGCAGTTGGTGTTTGCAGTACCCAAACAAAGCTACATGAAGTTCTTTGGGTCAGTTATTATTGCTATTGTTGTTCTACTTACCCATTATTTATAGTATATAATTTATAAAATACCTTATCTGACTATAGCTTAATGTCAAACTAGGTAAATGGTCAAGTTTACAGTTTGAAAAAATATACCCCTCTTTTTTTTATATTTTCCTGTTGTTGGCAGGGTTTTTCAGTCTTATCTCGATGGAAGAACTCAGAAGGCACCTGCCTGCGTGTTCGTGTCAAAAAGTGACGCAGAGTACCAGAGGTTGTCTTTTCTCAAAGATGTCCAAATGGAATCAGAAGAATAAAAAGTACAAGGCAAAACGTAGTGGTGAATCAGGATTCAAAAGATCGGTCTTGTAGAGCAGAGTTCGCCGCCCTCGGCCTCCAGAGGAGCCGCCAAGCGCTCGGCCGAGACAGCGGCTCCTCTCCGAACTTGGGATGGCGCACTCTCCTCCCGCTGGCCGCTGACAGCCTGCTTTTTGTACTCCTGAGAGACTCACCGCATCCCAAAGCTTACAGTCAGGTTCGCTCTATCCTGTCCTGAAATAAACAAAGCCTGTTGTCCCTCAAGGACATGGAGCACGGAGGCTCCAGATAACGTAGGACTCAAGAGGTCAAGCTGACCTGGACAGAGAACAGAGGCCTAACAGATCTGAACATCATGCATTGTTGTTCAAACTTTGTGAGGACCGTCGGCTGTTTCAGCTGATGTTTAACGTACATAGTGGACACATTATTGTTGAGATCTCAGCAGAAGTTGTTGCTGCGCATCATGACTCAGCAGCTGTCAGCTGTTTGTGACAGTGACCTAATATGAAGGTGTTATGCTGAAGCAAAGCACACGAGCACATGCTCACGCAGCTATGGAGATTACATTCAGTTACATGAGATAAATGCATGAGGAGTCATGGCTAATCATATGAAGAGACACAAAATAAGTCATAAGAGTTTTGTGAGCAAGCTAAATCATTACACATGGCCTAAATTATTAGTTAATTAACTCATAGGCTTCGACAACTCAGAGTTTCAGTGATAGCATCAAAATTTATCTCTACACTGTATCAACATTTGTGGTTTTATGCGTATTTTCTCAGAACTGTCTGTGTACAGAAATGGAAAGTTTGCCACGTCCCTCAGAACAAACCAACTTCTGAACATTTGAGGTCTTTTCTTGAATTGCTGCTGTCTTCTCAGCGGCTCTTGTTGTTGTTGTTGTTGTTGTTGTTTTCTTGTGCTGCAGATTTTCTGCTTTTGATTGGTCGTCCTGTCACAAACCTGTGACTGCAGAGAATAACTCGGCCCGCAAAGTTACAGCCGCTAGGTTAAATCCCAGCAGTAGCAGCTTATTCTGCATGCAAACACGCTGTGAAGATATTCTATCCTGAACTTTGCATGGGAAGATGAGGGGAAGAGCGAAGAGCACAGGCTCATCTGGTGGAGCTGTTCCTTTCTTCACACATGAGAGTCCTCCGACACAAGCTCGCTGGGTGGAAATGCTTCACTGAGCGTCTGATCTCTGCAGAATCGTCAAGCAGTTAACGACCTGCCTGCACGAAGATGTGCAGCCCCGCACGTTTCCACGTGCTGGGTGAGCAGCCCTCCTTTTGGAGACTGCTGAAGCTGCTTCCCGGAGCCCCTCAGCCGTCCTGGCACGCAAATCCCTGCAAGCTGAAACGATGAAACCTGCTCGTGCACTGTGAATGTGCTCATCTGGGTCAGCTGCGCACAAACCAGGCCGAGCTGGCGCCGAACAGCAAGGACGCACAGGGAAGGCCCAGTCGCTGCTAACTGGGTCCCAGCGTGTGAAGGAGGGTCAGCACAGGAGGGCTGAAACGGCTGTGAGCTTTAGGTCGGAAACTGCGGCGGAGTTTGGCAGACGTGCGTGTGGCTGCTGAGCGAGCGTTGCTGCACCCGGGCTGCCGCTCTGTTACGTAACTGGAGGGAAAAGAAAAAAGGAGCATCTGCAGCAAACGCTGCACATCTCCTCAGATTGTCTCCACGCGCGTCACCACTGCTGAAGGATCACGACCAAACCCGCGGCTTGGTCGGAGATCTTGAATGAATCTTTCATGCCCACATGGTCACCTGGAGCAGCCTGTCGGTAACCTCCACCGCAGGCTGGGGACTCTTGAAGGGGACAGGCGCTCACCCTCCCAGCAGCAGCACTGCTGGACGGGCTGCTGCTTCTCCACCCTCTGCTGCTAAAACCACTGAGTTCTACTCGACCTTTCACACACACACACACACACACACACACACCGCTCCTTCAACACACCCTCCTCTGAACGGCTGATGTGATGGAAGTTCAGTATTTTAACATGTTGCTCAAGAATCTGTGTCAACAAATAAAAACAGAACATTTAAATTCCCCCCCCCCAAAAAAAACCCTCCAGACACTGGTGTGACCTGATCCGAATCCTGAAGTCCCGCCGTCTGCTGGGGAATGTGTGATGCTACTAGCAGCAGATGTCAGATACTAGTTCCCAAAAGGAATTGCTTTATTTTTTTTTTTTTAATCACACGGCTGCATTCAGACAAAGCAGAATTCTTGGTTCCTGACAGGATGAGTTCTACATCACCTCTCATCTAACGCGATGATGAAAACACGGCTACATTTAAAATGATCCAGCAGCAGTTTAGAGGGTTTGTCCTGGAAACGCTGGGAACACATGCTCACATTTCACTGTCACTTCATTCTGCCCAACTTTGGGCACTATTTCAGGCGTGTGTGCGTGCATGTGCGTGTGCGTGTGTGTGTGTGTGTGTGTGTGTGTGTGTGTGTGTGTGTGTGTGGTAATATATGACTGCTAGTGTTGATAACTACGGCTGTGCAAAACCCAGCTGGATGCTGCGGCCTGTTGGAGACAGTCCTTGACTGCTGGTCCCTGTCGGTCCCTGCTAGTCCCTGCCGGTCCCCGTCGGTCCTTGCCGGTCCCCGTCGGTCCCCGTTGGTCACAGCTGGTCCCTGCTGGTCCCTGTTGGTCCCTGATGGTCCCTGCCGGTCCCTGTCGGTCCCTGCTAGTCACTGTCGGTCCCCGTTGGTCCCTGTTGGTCCCTGCCGGTCCCTGCTGGTCCCTGCTGGTCCCTGCCGGTCCCTGTTGGTCCCTGCTAGTCCCTGCCGGTCCCCGTCGGTCCTTGCCGGTCCCCGTCGGTCCCCGTCGGTCCCTGTCGGTCCCCGTTGGTCCCTGCTGGTCCCTGCTGGTCCCTATTGGTCCATCCTCAGTGTGATGCTGCAGCCTTTTCACTGGCACGCACATCCAAATTTCCTCTCCTCGCGCTCGCTCTACCTTAAGCAGCGCGTGCACGGCTGAAGGTCACTCAAACGCTAAAAAGCTTTCAGCGCTGCGGTCCAATACCGCGCATGCGCACTGCCGGAGGACTGCTACACAGACCGCAATATGGCGAGAATGCCTGGCAGCGGAGGCGCGAGAGAGGAGCGGATGAGCTGCCCCGAGAGGACCGAGGCTGAGGAGCTCCACGAGGGGGACGACATCCAAGAGGTGCAGATCAGCGGAGGTGAGGAGGAGGAGGAGGAGGAGTCCGACACAGACGGTGAGGAGTCAGGGAGCGCGCTGCTGGACTCCAGCGGTTCCGCTGAGATGCAAGCGGTCGTTATGCGGAGTATGGACCGACGGGAGGAGGAGGAGGAGGAGGAGGAGGAGGAGGAGGAGGAGGAGGAAGAGGAGGAGGCGGAGGACCGGTTGAGTGGCAGCATCCCCGCCGAGCTTGAGTATCAGCTGGAGGAAGAGCTTCAGCGGCCAGAGCGGAACCAGCTGAGCGAAAACACCCGCCTGGCCACCCGCTACGCAGTGCGCATCTTCAGGGAGTACCTGAGCGAGAAGGCGCAAAGTCCGGACTTTGAAAGTCTGGACAAGGACGCGCTCTGCGCCGTCCTGCGCTCCTTTTACGCAGAGGCGCGCTCCAAAAGTGGACAGCTGTACAGCAAGTCCTCGCTGATCAGCATCAGGAGCTCCCTGAACAGGTACCTGAACGAGCCGCCCTACTGTCGCACCTTGGACCTGACCAAGGACCCGGAGCTGCGCAGCGCCAACCTGGCCCTGGCCGCGGTGATCCGCAGGCTGGAGGAGCAGGGCGCGGGGCCGGTGGTGCAGAAGCAAGCCATCACCAGGTCGGACCTGCGCAAACTTTACCAGTCCTCCGTCTTTAACACGAACACCCCTTACGGTCTGCTGAACAAAGTCTGGTTCGAAATCTGCATGTACTTCTGCACCAGGGGCCGGGAGAACCAGCGGGAGCTGCAGGAGGACTCCTTCGGCCTGGCCGTGGACCAGGACGGACGAAAGTTCGTGTATTTCAAGGCTCTCGGTCCGTACCACAAGTCCCGCTCCGCCCTCTGGACCAAGAAGCGGCCGGACGCGGAGGAGGACACGCTGCCGCGCGTGTACGAGACGGGCACCGAGCTGTGTCCCTACGCCAGCTTCGTCCGCTACCTGTCCAAGCGGAACCGCTCGTGCAGGGCGTTCTTCCAGCGCCCGCGAGACCACTGCTGCGCGAGCGACGTGACGTGGTACGAGAACAAAGCCATCGGCAAGAACCTGCTGGGCACGCGGATGCAGATGCTCTCGCGCTCCGCCAAACTGTCCAAGACGTACACCAACCACTGCATCGGCGCCGTCTCCATAGCGACGCTCAACTGCATCGTGGGCGCCGCGGACGGGCAGCCGGCGACGCTCCACGTGGACTTGGAAAAGGTCAAGGGTCAGAAAGTGTCCCACCTCTCATCTGAGCACGTGCTGGCCTACCTGGAGAGGGAGGACGCGAAGCCGCCATCGGCGGGGAGCGCAGAGGACAACTCCGGAGCTCCTCAGGCCAAGAAGATGTGCGTGCGCGCAGGGAGCACCGCCGCGCCGCGGGTGGAGCAGGACAAGGGGCCGACGGAGGCCCAACACCCGCGTCCAAGCCAGGTAACACGCGAGGGTCCCCCTCATGACACCCCGGCAGGTATCTCCATCTATCTCCATCAATCCTTCTGTAGTCCTGCACTTTTTTTCTCTGCTGTTGGCTCCTTCGTCTCCAGACCTGTACGCACACACACACACACACACACACACACACACACACACACACACACACACACACACACACACTGGAGACCAACGCTGCTTCATCTCGTTTCACCTGATTTTCTTCATTTTAACACGCAATTATCACAGCGGCCGATAGGGGGCAGGCTTACACTAGCTTTACTAAAGGTGGACAATATTGATTCAGTTTTCTGCTTTTTTTTTTTCTCCATTTAATTAAATTATTTGAAACATATTTCCAACCACATGTAAATTCACATTATAATAAAGGGTAAATTGAACTACATATCACATGCTTTCATGTCGGAAAAGCATTGATAACAAGATCATGGTGGACATTTTTTAATTAAAATGTCATTGTTGTTGCACATCTTCTATCAATACACTTAAAAGGTTTCTTTTAATCAATGCACACGTCCAACCAAAGCTTAAAATCAATAATATTTTATTAATTTGCATTAGTTTGTATTCAGCCATTTAAGTTTGAAAAGGGAGAACTGGGATCACACATGCATGCGCCAATGATCACCAAAGAAGAAGAAGGAGTTAAAGAAACCTCCTGCAAAAGATAGTACACGTGGAAATAGTTGCAAATGTGCGTTGAGCAGCGTGTACTAATCGCTGCTCGTATCTATTTTTGTGGTGGGCCCAGGACAGCAGAAGCGTCTGTGTGTCAAGTCAGCCGCTGATTTCTCTGTCTCCGCTGGGCTCCGGTGGGATCCCCACAGCGGCCCAGCTCACCAAATCTAACGCACCCGTCCACATTGACGTGGGAGGACAAGTGTACACGAGCAGCCTGGGCACGCTCACCAAGTACCCGGAGTCACGGTGAGAGTCCGGGGCCTCCAACTGCCGCTGGGGCTGCAGAAACAGCACCTCCAGCCTGCTTTCACACGTAACCCTCGTTTGTGCCAGGATCAGCCGCCTTTTTGATGGGACGGAGCCCATCGTGTTGGACGGGCTGAAGCAGCATTACTTCATAGACCGAGACGGTCACATGTTCCGCTACATCCTGAACTTCCTGAGGACCTCCAAGCTGCTCCTCCCTGATGACTTCAAAGTGAGTGTTAGAGTTTCTTCTCAGGTAAAGTCACAGTTTATAGTTGGAGCTTCTATTGGTTTTCTTGCTGCTGGTGGAGTGATGACTGATGGGTACCGGTGTGTGTGTGGGGGGGGGGGGTTGGGCCCTGTGGCTGCCTGCAGGGCAGTGAAGGCACCGCCGCGCGCCTCTGATCCACGCTGATGTGCAGCTCTGTGGCTGCACCGCTGTGAACGTTGTGCTGTTTGTGGCTGCGCTGCAGGAGTTCTCTCTGCTGTACGAGGAGGCCCGCTTCTTCCAGCTGACCCCTCTGCAGTCCCAGCTGGAGACCTGGAGGTCGCAGCGGGGCTGCACGGGCCCCTGTCCGGAGTGCCTTGTGCTTCGCGTGGCTCCAGAGCTGGGGGAGAGGATCAGTGTCAGCGCCCGCCGTGCTGTGATCCAGGAGGTTTTCCCCGAGGTGAGAGAGCTCCTCTCTCCTCCGCCGCCGAACTCCTGCTGGAGCCCAGGACCCACCCACCTCAGTCGCTTCCCACTCAGCGGCTGCTGTCGCCTGAACTCTGTGCAGGTGGGGGGAACCCTCCGCAGCCGCCGCCCTGCCCCGCCCTTGGCAGAGCGCTCCGTCACGCTGGCGTCTGCTCTCTTTGTGACTGCAGGTCCTGGAGCGGCTCCAGCGGAGCGGCTTCTGGATCACCTGCTCGTGTGGTGGCGGCGTGGGCTCGTCCCAGTTCACCGAATACTTCCTGCAGAGGGAGGGCAGGGGCAGCCCACCGCCCCCGGCGCCGCTCCGGATCAAGGAGGAGCTGGAGGATCAGCCCGGAGAAGCTCCCTGAAGACCGCCCCCCCCCCACCCGCAGAAAGACTGGCGCTGTCTTCTGAGGTGGTCTGGTGTTAGCAGCAGACCGCTCACTCAACCCACACACACTTAACATCTACCTGTCTGCTGACCAGGAAACAGCCTGGAAACAACCAGGAAGCAGCCAGAAATATATTTAAAAAAATACAGTCCAAGGCTGCAACAAGAGACAACCAGTCACCGACATGCACCCACTCCCGGGTCCCAGGTCCAGAGTGCACTGCCCGTTGTGCACGACTGCCGTGCACTGCACATGCAAGTGTTCTCCTGCAACAATTTCCATTAAGCTTTCGTCAATAAAGTAACACAACTAGTCACTAATGTCAGTTAAAGACTTCTGGATGTCATTAAAATACAACTTTTTGTTAAAATCACTTTGTTGGCAAAAAAAAAAAAAAAATTCAGCCATTGATCCCAGAATTATTAGATGTGAAATAACAGAGCTGCATGTTTTCTGAATAGAAAATCAAACTCCAGAACTCCTCCGTGCAGACTGGTTGAGCAGCTTTTCTCTGTTCTGCATGTAAAAATGGACACATCTGATGGACGGATGCAGACAGACTCTTGACATGGTTCCACTGTTGTGTTTTTCTACTGTAACTGCTGGAAACAATCACCTTCAAACCAATGTTGTTAATAAAAAGAAGTATATTTGTGTAACCAAGTGTGCCTGAAAGCTGTGGTACAAGAGACGGTCAGCGTTAGCTTAGAGTTCAGGATGGACGCAGCCGCTTTGTCCCCACGGATGTCCCCTGAAGCATGGTCGTCCCGGCCCAGGCGGCTCTGATCTAACACCTGACGTCATTTCTTCAGTTCCACTCGGGCTAGTTTGAGGTCAGAGGTCAAAGAGGTCAGTGATTCCAGCCAGAACGCAGCTCGCAGCTGCCCTGTGCCGTGTCACAGCTGCGTGCAGAAAATAACCCTCACAAGCACCAGCACCTCACGAACGCCAACATTTTATTCGCCAGAACCTCAACGAGGCGACATTCACTCAACTGAGAAGCAGAGGACTTTTCCATCAGGTAACCGCTACTTTTCGGCAATTTCAAATAAACAGTCGAAATAAAAAGTCCCACATGAGAATAAAGGTGAACGTTGACCAACTTAAAGATGAACAGCAGCTTGCTGAGGCCCTTTGATGGAGCTACAGCATCGCTTTGTAGAGCAGGAGCGAGTGGCAGAGCGGCGGCTCCAGCTCCAAACACAGCAGCAGGTCCCTGAGGGTGATCCGGGTGGCCTTGAGGAGGCCCGGCCTGGGCAGCGCAGCCACCTGACACACACACACACACACGCGCGCGCACACACACACACACACACACACACACACACACACACACACACACACACACACACACACACACACACACACACACTAAATGAAATCCAAACCGCAGCCTGGAGAGGCCAGCGTCCTTGAGCTGCTGGAGATGGTGGGGAGGAGGAGGAGGAAGAGGAGGGGGAAGAAGATGAGGAGGAGGAGGAGGGGGAGGAAGAAAAGGAGGAGCAAGAGGAAAAGGAAGAAGAGGAGGAGGAGGAGGAGGAAGAGGAGGGGGAGGAAGAGGAAGAAGAGGAGGAGGAGGAGGAAGAAGAGGAGGAAGGAGGAGGAGGAAGAGGAAGAAGAGGAGGAGGAGGAAGAAGAGGAGGAGGAGGAAGAGGAGGAAGGAGGAGGAGGAAGAGGAAGAAGAGGAGGAAAAGGAAGAAGAGGAGGAGGAGGAGGAGGAAGAGGAGGGGGAGGAAGAGGAAGAAGAGGAAGAGGAGGAAGAGGAAGAAGAGGAGGAGGAGGAAGACGAGGAGGAAGAGGAAGAGGAGGAGGAGGAAGAGGAGGAGGAAGAAGAAGAGGGGGAGGAGGAGGAAGGTGGAATCGCTCTGTCTCCAGGAGACGAGGAGGACAGCCAGCAGGCTTCAGGCTGTCCCATCCTCTCCTGGAGTCCCGGCTGCCTGTTTCTGACGAGCGGACCTGGCCGTCAGGCGGCTCCAGCGCTCTCCTCCGTCGGGGTCCGATGGCAGCCAGCGCCGTCAGGTTGGCCTCTCGGTGCTGCAGCCGCGCCTCCTCCATTTGCTGCAACTGGGGACGAGACTTCAACGTTCAGAGGGAGGGTGGACAGCCAACGGCACGGCGGCCGTGTTTGGAGCGCCCGTGCTCAGCCGGGCCCATGCGCACCTCCTTGGCTCGCTGCTTCAGCTGCTGGTGCTGCGGGTCCTCGCTGTGGGAGCGGCTCTGGTCAAAGACAGACGCTGCTTTGGTTTCAAACACTTCAAGCAGGAGGAAAAAGGAGATCCTCCACACGGAGACGGAGATCTGCGACAAAGCTGCCCCCGTAGCCACGGCAACGCCGTCCTCCGGAAAACACATGCTGTCACATTTATTCGGGGAATACTGGAAGTCCACTTTACTCTGGCCAGGCGCAGCAGTCGCTCTCTCTCCTCTTCATCCTTCCTCTTCTTCTTCAAAGTCTCCACCTCCTCCAGGAAGCGCAGTTGGGAGCGGACGTCACCCACTCTGGTGTACCTCAGGTCCTCCTAAAGGAGACAGTTTGGCTGAACTCGCTGCAAACATCAGCGACGGTCAGGCCGCAGCATTAGCGCTAGCGTTGCCGCCGTACCTTCATGGCTGCCTTGCGGTGTCCAGCCGTGACAGTCAGCTTGAGGAGCAGCCCGTGGAGACGTTCCTGAGTGGCGTGAGAAATCAGGGCGACCACATCTGGAGCCACGTCAGTAACCCCCTGTGGCTGACCTGGCTCAGGACACACAGCAGAGCCCACAGTAGCCCCCAAGAGCAGCCAGTGGACTCCGTCACCGGTGGTCTTTGGATGGGCCCTGAAGTCCTGGCTGAGCCGTGGAGCTCTGCCAGAGTCCAGAACGTCCTGGGGTTCTGTTCAACGCTGAACCATCACTCAGGACTCAGGTGAAGCATATTAGAGGTGCACATCTGGGGTCACCTCAGGAATCTGGCTGCGTCACTTTAGGACCTGCCTGAACCCTCCTGAACCCCCCCCCGACCCCCGACCCATGATGGTCGCCAGCTGCTCGCACCTGCATGGAGGATCCGGCTGAGCAGCAGGTTGGGTGAGAGGAAGAGCTGATCCTGGCACGACTGGACCACCGAGCCCACCGCGGTGGTCAAGATCTGCGCGTTCTCCTCCGTCAAATTCACGCCAGCCATGGAGGCGACGTCGTTAATGTCGTCGTCTTCTCTGGGGGGCAGAGCAGCTCTGAGCTGGCGATCGAGGCTGAGCGCCACACATTAAAACTGATGTGAGAAGAACATTTAGAATTACTTGAAAGCTCCAAAACCGTCTCCCAGCGCACGACCGGCCGTCTGAGAAGGATCCTGAGGCAAAGAAGGTTTCAGAGAAAACGTTCCTGGAAAACAAGAGAGCCAAAAGTCACCTGGAGGTCTGAGGATCACAGACAGAGGACCACCTACAGGTCAGAAATCAGCGGCCGTGGTCCTAAAATAACGAGGCTGCTTTAACCTCCCACCAGAGGGTGGAAGCCTTCAAAGCTTCGTCTTTATTCATCCACACACAAGAACATCTCAGGCTCGTTAAGATGACGTGTGTGTCGATGCTCTCCTGGTGTCTATGCACCCATGTGGGAGCCACTGATTGGCGGACTTTAGACTTCAGGCCCTGACTTTTTCCACATGAATTACCTGTCTGGTGCTTCCCTGAATGGGCTGCTGGGGTTCTGGAGTCGGGTCTGCTGCTCTTGGCTGTGGAGTTCCTCAGCAGGGACAACGCTGGCCTCGGCTTCACAGCCGCTCCCCCGGGCTCCTGCAGGACCTGCGGTCCACGGAAACTCAATGCACAACCTCTGCAAACGCACGCTCCAAACATCTCACGCATCTGCCGCGTCCTGTCACGCGAGGCGGCTTGCACCGCCCGCCAAAAGAGCGCCATGCTACTGAAACCGAGACATGGCAAACATTTAGTAACGCTTGTTTATGGAGCCCCCTGGTGGCCACAGTCTGCCTGGCACGCTGGAAGGACAACAGCTGGAGAGAAAGCAAGAAAACCCAGAGAGAACAGGCGGTAAGAAGGTGACCGTGTTCCTCCAGGAGACACCGCTGCTTGACCCATCAACACTGCTGACTGTTGCATCCTCTCAAATTCACATTCAAGCTTATTCTTTACGATTTTCCCCGGTTTTGAAAAAGGACGACTGCTCCGAAGACGAGACCAGCAGCTATTCGCTGACCTGCTGACTGGTGCTGTCGTTTGCATCCGTGGTGGGCTGTTTCGTGGTGGAGGACACGGTGTTGGTGGCGGGGGCGAACGCTGACGCCTGCTGTATAAATACCTGGGGGTCTGCAGTCAGGTGACGGACAGCAGGAAGGCTTTTCTAAGAAGAACGAAGGAAAAAAAGCAGGAAGTCAAAGATGTGCTGCTGTTGCCAAGCAACAAAACACATGTATGATTCCACACACGTGCCCAGTGTCATGTTATATTTGTACATTTAGATGCAGCATGGGGGAACACCGAGAAATGACTGTTTTAATTATCTGCTTTGAGCCTCAAACTTCAGCATCTCTGAAGAGTTCAGAGATGTTCTTTCCAGCACGAACGTGACCGATGACCTTGAGGAAGGGCACCAAGCAGGGCTGCGGCGTTGACTTCAATTCTTGGTAGAGTTGTTCGGTAAACTCCTCCGCTTCAACCGTTCCTTCCTGCAGGAACCAGAAACATGTTTAAATCTGATCAAAACCAAACAAACAAACAAAAAAACACATCATCTGATCATAATAAGACACAAGAACCAACAAAAACACTGAGTTTCTGCTGCGTCAGCATCAAAGACCTGCAACGCTTCGATTCCGGAGGAGAGAAGAACGAGTGTGAGCAGGAGAGTGAGGGAGGCGTACCAGCAGAGCCCCGACCAGGCCCCTCACGTTGGTGGCCATGCAGGCAGCCTGGGGGTCACTGGACGCCAGCTTGATCAGAGTGACCAGGAAGTTCTTGCACTTCTTCACACTTTCCAGAGTCTCCTGCTGACGGAGAGGTCACCGTGGTGCCGAGCTTCACATCCAGCTCGGGCGGGCTCCTGCCCCCCCCC
>BJFM01005476.1:0-21105 GCA_016586285.1 Arothron firmamentum
GGACTGTTGAAGCAGACAGTCAACCATCCAGAAACCACCCAGATGGTCATCAACAACCTGAAGGAGATGAGCAGTCGTGGAATCTCTCCAGACAGAAGCATCAACATCTTGAACTGTCTGATGGAGATGAAGGATCATTCAGTGCAACAGGAGATCCAACAACTCCTAAAGTCAGAGAACTCAGAGAAGAAACTGTCAGAGATCCAGTGTTCTGCTCTGGCCTACCTGCTGCAGATGTCAGAGGAGCTTCTGGATGAGCTGAACCTGCAGAAGTACAAGACATCAGTGGAGGGACGACGTAGACTGATTCCAGCTGTGAGGAACTGCAGGAAGGCTGAGTAAGTCCAGATGGGATTAAGATATGGAGCATTAATATTACAGGTTGTATTAATCTAGTAATAAACCCACTGTTAAACAATCAGGGTTGTGTTTACAGTTATAACATGTGTATCAGTGTTATATGTATGTAGTTATAGATCACTGAAGAAAAGAATCTCCTCTAAATATCTTTTTAATGATGGAGGTCAGATCCAAATCCATCAGAATCTGTGACAGTGACTCAGCGTTCTGTCCCAGCAGTGGTTGTCAGGACAATAATGTTGTTAATCCAGGCAGACATGGTTCCATGTCATCATAATGGTTCTCCTGTTCTCTGGAGTCAGAGCGGCCACACCAACACGTGTTGTGATGCTGTGAGTGGAAACAGGGATGGTCCACTGCAGTTCTCTCTCAGCAGCATTTAGATGCTCCTGTTGAACAAAGAGCAGGTGAAGCTGCTGCTGTCTCAGTTCCTCTGACAGGGCCCCCTCCTCCCCACAGTTCCCACAGCAGCCCAGGGTTCACCTGCAAACTGGGACAAGATGATGTCCCTCACCAAGGAAGTCAGGGAGATGGAGTTCAGGGCTGTTTCTCCAGGACTGGGCTGGCTACACTTTAGGATTTAAAATAGCCAAACTACAAGATTTATCACAGTTTAGATATAAAGAGAACTTTGGCAGATCCAGGAGATCAGGCTGAATCATGTGGTTGACCAGAATTACTGTCCATAAACAAACAGTCAGCAAACATGAGTGGCTGTTTCAGAACCAATAAAGCAACATTTAGGGCCATGTCGTGATTTCTTCAGGTAAAAGTTCACACTTCCTGGTGGTAAATTCCTGTCAGAGCTGTCTCTGTTTAGTTCTTAGACCTTCTATCAAACCCCACCAGGATCTCTGGCTTGTTTCCTGTCTTCTTTTCAGTTTTGAGCAGATTGATGTGAACCAGCAGACGTTCTGTTGAGTCTTTGTGTTCTGCTTCTGGCTGAAGGTCAGATTATTGCTGCTGATCATTACAAACAAGCTCTCCTGGTGTGAAGATGAGAACAGAATAAAACTTTATTGATGCTTTGCAGGAATTTGCTCTGTCACAACTGTGATGTTATTGACAGGAAACCGGAAGACTCCGGTCTTTTATTTTGAAGGCGACTTCCGCTCGCCTGCTCTTCGGTAGTGTCAGCTTTTCATTTCTTCCGCATGCCTGCTGTTTCCACACCAAAGTTAAGCATTATTAAGGTGTTGTTTCCCATCAAGTTAGGCATCAGGAACCATCGTCTGTGAGTTTTACTTGCATTATGTTTGTGGTAAATACACAATGCCTGACGTTCCTTCGCCTATTCTGTTAAATTAGTTTGCTTGCATCGCCGTAGCTCGTTAGCTTAGAACGATGTGATTGGTTGCTTTCTTTTTTAAATTGGGCTAGATTATCCCGCCATGCTCTGTTTTCAATTAAGCTAGTGTTTTATACACTTTGTGTGATTTGCAGTCACAAGCTCAGGTGGTTTTTTCTCACGTGTGTGTAGATTGATTACATCCATGCATTTGTTTATTTGATTTTACAGTATTATTTAAACATTCCTTTTTTCTATGTGTCCAGTTTTAGCGATCATAGAGATTAAAGAAGACAAAATGGACTGTGCTTCTTGGATTTCTTGGTTAGCCTCTGTCAGCTTGTTCACGACACAGACACGTGTGACAGAATAAAAAACACAAAGAGGACCAAGACAGCCCACAACCCTCCCCAGAAACACAATTACCACCAACTACAGCTGTGTCAACAATATGGATCAATATAAATATGTGCAGATTTCTAAGTGTATAAATATAAAGTTTTGTTCAAATTTCAGAAACATGACTATTTTATGTAAACCTGGAAATTTTTATGAAGTTGATTAATGGAAATTACACATATATGTTTATATTTAAGTGTTGAATCATATCAACAGAATCATTTTCTTGCTCTTCACAGATTTAGTAACAGCGACCTGTCAGGGACTCATTGTGAAGTTGTTGCCTCGGCTCTGAAGTCCAACCCCTCCCATCTGACACTACTGGACCTGAGTCTGAACAAGCTGCAGCATTCAGGAGTGAAGCTGCTCTGTTCTGGACTGGAGAGTCCAAACTGTCAACTGGAGACTCTCAGGTCAGTTCATGGATTTTCCTCTTTCACCATTGTTGATGAAGTTTCTCTAATATCTGTTGATGAATGTTCTCAGTCATCCAGGTCAAAAACAACTATTAGTTTTAAAATATTCAACTGGTTTTCTTTTCTTTTTTTTTTTTTTAAAGAGGTCTCAAGAAGCGCCTTCATTTTTCTAGCTTGAGGGTTTGAATTTATTTAATAATAGTGCTGTCAAAATTATCGCCTTAATGGGCAATAATTAATTTTTAGAATTATTGCAGTTAAAAATTTTCACGCATTTGACGCACGCACAGAATGACCCGCCCCATACATCCCATAATACCACTCAGAAGTGTCTGTGACGCTGTGGTGAATTTCTTCTGCTGATAGCCGAGATGTATTGATGAGGAAGGGATCTTCACAGACACCGACTTGATTCGAATAGATGTTTATTTGGAGAGAACAAATCGGGTCAAACCGGGCGCTGCAGCCTGCCTGCGGGAGGTCTCGTGGTACTGATGGTGTAGATCTCCTCCCAACTTACTCCAGTGGTGACCTTATATACCACTGAGTAAACACATTATTTCCTGAACTCAAGCCTATATATGGTATACATATTCTACTCTGAACTCCAACTAGACATGGTATAGAGTCCAGTTCTTGCTGGAAGGAAGAAAGGAGAAGAAGGGAGGGAGATTTCTCCCTCCTGTTGATGCTCAAACATGGTCAGCCGTCATGAGCCCATAGCATGTCCATGTCTGAGAAGACATGATACACCCTGCACACAGCGCCGGAATGTCTGTAAACAAGTCGAGGCCTTACAGATTTCTAAGGCCTGCACAGAATGGATACATAGCTGGAAAACAAGCTGGACTCTTACAGAGTTACAGAGAATAGATACATAGCTTCAGATACTACAACGCGCAGTGAGCAGAGCGGATGCATGCGTGCGGTGAATGTAAACATGGAGGAAGAGCAGGTTGGCCCTCTGGATGGGGAATTTCAGTTTTAAAAGAATACAGAAGGAACAATAAATAAGCAGATTGTAATTTGCACTCACTGCAGGAAAGAGTTCCGGTTCCACCGGCGCTATTCTAGCCTAAAGTACCATCTGGAACATCAGCATCCGGGGGCTTCCAGTTCCAAAGCTACAGCTAGCTTGCAACATTTGATTTATATGGTGAAGCTTAAAGCAGGTAGATTTAGCCTGATTTTCTGGTTTTGAATTTTTGATAAGAGTGGCCCTGTTGTGCTAGTTTAAAGAGGGGGAAAAATACTGTCCTGTTACTGAAAGAAAGAGAAAGAAAGGAAAAAGTCTTGTTGATTTTGAAGAGGAAAAAAATAATACTGTCTAAGAAATAAATAATGTTCTTGAACAATATTAATGCCATCCAGTGTGGATTTATGGTTGTAATGAACAAATACAGTATGTTGCTGTACAGTATATATCTGCCTTGTGTCATTTCTTTCCATTCTAACAATAATTTACAGAAAAATATGACTTATTTTGGGATAATTTGAATTGCGCTTAATTACGATTAATTAATTTTTAAGCTGTAATGAACTCGATTAAAATTTTTAATCGTTTGACAGCCCTATTTAATATATTCTGTTACCGGCTGGTTCAGCCCCTTTGAGAAGGTAGCAGATGTGACATAGCCAGTTGTTGTTCTAATGGTTCTTCTGGTGACAGTTTGAGGTGTGTGTGAGTCTCCTGCTGAAAAGTGTAGCCTTGCAGCAGACCTAGCCGTCCAAGATACATGTTCTTCCAGAAAAGAGTCCTTGTTTTTTACCTGAACAGTTGTGGAGAGCTTGGAGAGAAATAAAGTGCCGTCTTTCAGGCTAAAGAGCCTCTCAGTCTCTCCTCCGGTGTGTTTGTCTTCAGATAGCCAAAGCATGAAAGTGAACAGCAGGGGGAAGCCACAGCATGAAAAGAAACAGTTTTTTTCAATACCTTTTTTTTCCTTTTTACATGACAAAAGCCTTTTTTCCTGTTAGTGTGTGGGTTTAGCCAAGCCTCTTGTGACTGATATCTTGCCAAGCTAGCACAGTCACCCGTCCTGTACCAAGACAAAATATAAGTTTTCCTTTAGAAAGTTTTCCATCTCTGAAGGCTGGAAGAAGATCAACACAGGACGTTTAACAGAAAAAGATCATCTATCTGATCTATTTTCGTCAATCTAAAGACTGTCATAACTCCACTATCAGCACAGTCAAAGTTGCTGCTTCCACAGCTGTTGGACTCAGATTGAATTCAGCGAAGTCAAAAGAAAACACATTCACAAACCATGAACAACATTTCAACATGGAAGTTGTTAGCAGTTTGTGTTGTTGTTGTTAGAGTGTAACAGTTTAGAAGCTGTGTGGAGCATGTGTAGAAGGCTGCGTGTGATGTTATTATCAGGAAGTCTGAAGACTCCAGTCTTTTATTTTGAAGGTGATCTCCGCTCGCCGGCTGCTCGGCAGTCTCAGCGTCGCCTTTGTCTGCTGTTTCCACACCAAAGTTCCGTGTTGTTAAGCTGTTGTTTCCATCATGTTGCGCCTCAGAAAGCATCATCTGCAAGTCTGACTTGCATGATGTTTGTCCTAAAGATGCCATGTGTGACACTTGTTCGCCCACTCTGATGAGTTTGACGCAAGTTAGCTTGTATCTGGAGATTTGTTCCGCTTCTTTTCTTTCAGTCGGGGTATATTATCCTCTTATGTGAGTGCATATACAGTTCTACTGAGTAAAGAGAAAAAGGAGGATTAAAATACTGGACTGTTCTCCTTGGATTTCTTCCAGTTAGCTATCTGTCTGTCAGCTTGTCTACGACACAGACACGTGTGTCAAAATACTGCATGTACATGTTCATCAAGTCAACTAGACACTAGCATGCTGGTTCAGGTGGGTTTTTGTCAGGGTGAGTGGCACGGACCCAAACACAACACAGTCTGCTCAGATAGGAACTTTTTATTAAGCTCACAAACAACAGACTCGCTGAAGAAGGCGGACGCCGGTTGGATTCTCCGGGGAGAAGGCGAGGCGGTAAAGGTCTTGACGGGCAGGGTCGGCAACGAGGAGACAGTCCAGGGGTCCGTAGTCGGGAACGGAAGGCGGGCAGGAGATCCGGCGAGAAGGCAGAGAGCGAAGATTGGGGACAGGCAGGGTCGGTTACAGGCAAGAAGGACCTCGAGAGCCTGAGCCTCACTGCTGCTGGTCCGATGACCCTCTGGACGGGGAACGGACCCACAAACCGCGGCGCCAATTTCCTGGACTCGACCTGAAGTGGCAGGCCCGGGCCTGAGTCCACGTCCGGTGGCAGCGCCGCAGGTATGCTAGGGCAGAAGGACAGGAGACATCAGTGTTCAGTGTTGGGAACAATAGGGGCTGGTAGCCAAAAACACACTGGAACGGGAACAACCCTGTCGCGGAACTCGTGAGGGAATTGTGAGCGTACTCCACCCAGGGCAGAAGGAAGGACCACAAGGCAGGGTCTTGGGACACCATACACCGGAGGGCTATCTCCATGTCCTGGTTCTTCCTCTCTGTCTGGCCTTTGGACTGGGTGTGCAAACCGGATGCCAGGCTTGGGATTGCCCCTAATAACTTACAGAATTCAGACCTGAAGGCCGAGGAGAATTGGGGCCCCCTGTTGGACACCACATCCATTGGGAGACCGTGCAGGAGGAAGGAGATATGAGACCAGGGGCAATGCGGGACAGGGAGTGGTTGCAGGAGCCCCACCGGGGCCTGACGGGAATGTTTGCGCTGGTTGCAGACGACGCAGGCCTTGGCGAATTCTCGAGCATCCTCGTCCATGGAAGGTCACCAGAACCTCTGACGCAGGAGGCTGCAGGTTCGCCGGGCAGGCTAAGCGCGAGCTGTGCTCCCAATCCAGCACCTCTGCCCTTAGGTCTGCTGGAAGGTAGAGGCAGTTGTCAGGGCATGTGCCAGGTCCCGGTTGCCCGTTGGTGGCCGCTCGCACCTTTTCCTCCACGTCCCAGGTGAGAGAGGCAACAACGCTGGGTGGCGGGAGGATACTTTCCGCCCCAAAGGCTGGTTCCTCCTCGTCAATGAACTGTTGGGAAAGTGTATTGGGCTTGACATTCTTGGAACCCGCGCGGTAGGACAGGGTGAAGTTAAAGCGGGTGAAGAATAGAGCCTGCCGGGAATTTAGCCGTTTGGTGGAGCTAATATACTCAAGGTTTTTGTCGTCAGTCCAGACTAGAAACGGGAGCTTAGCTTCCTCAAGCCAGTGGCGCCATTCCTCCAGGGCCAGCTTCACTGCAAGCAGCTCCCGGTTTCCGATGTTGTAATTTTTTTCAGCCGACGACAACCGGTGGGAGAAGAAAGCGCAAGGGTGAAGCTTTTGATCGGGCGCAGTTGTCTGGGAGATGTCGGCCTCAACTCCAATATCTGATGCGTCCACTTCCACGACGAACTGCACGGAAGGGTCAGGCAGGCGAAGGATGGGGGCCGAGGTAAACCGCTGCTTGAGGGTCCGGAATGCAGCGTCGGCCTCAGGAGACCAGGCGAAGGGTTTCTTGATGCTTTTGAGAGTGGTGAGAGGGGCAGCCACAGCACTGTAATTCCTAATAAAGTGGCGGTAGAAGTTGGCAAACCCTAGGAACTGCTGTAACTTCAAACCGCGAGTTCAGAACAGGCAAGTCCACCACTGCGGAGACCTTCCCTGGGTCCATCTCGATCAGGGATCTCAAACCGGTTCCACAAAGGGCCATGTGGCTGCAGGTTTTGGTTCCAACCAAGCAATAGCACACTAGACTGAAGTCATTTAATCAACTGATTCGAGTCTTCAGCAGCTGATTGGTCAAACTGTGTGCTTGATTGGATGGAACAAAAACCTGCAGCCACATGGCCCTTTGTGGAACCGGTTTGAGATCCCTGATCTAGATACTCCCCTGGGTAATGATGTAGCCCAGGAAGGCCACAGACGATGAATGGAACTCACACTTCTCAGCCTTGATGAAGAGTGAGTTCTCCAGGAGCTCTTGCAAAACCGACCACACATGCTGCGTGTGTTCTTCAAGGGTTTTAGAAAAGATCAGGATGTCGTTGAGGTAGACGAAAAAAGAAAGTGATTCAGCATGTCCCTCAATACATCGTTCACCAGTGCCTGGAACACCGCTGGAGTGTTAGTCAGGCCAAGAGGCATTACCAGGTACTTGTAGTGACCCACCCGTGTGTTGAAGGCAGTCTTCCACTCGTCCCTCTCCCTGATATGGACCAGATGGTAAGTATTCCGCAGGTCGAGTTTGCTGAAAACCTTCGCCCCTTGGAGAAGCTCGAAGGCCGTGGAGATCAAGGGAAGAGGGTACTGGTTCTTGACAGTGATGTCATTCATGCCGTGGTAGTCAATACATGGCCGCAAGGACTTATCCTTCTTTTCCATGAAGAAGAACCCTGCCCCGGTGGGAGAAGAAGATGGGCGAATAATGCCTGCTGCCAACGAGTTGCTTATATATTCCTCCATGGCCTGCCGTTCAGGTTCTGAAAGGGAGTAGAGCCGTCCCTTGGGCAGAGCCGCTCCTGGAAGCAGGTGGATGGCGCAGTCATAAGGCCGGTGCGGGGGAAGCAAGGCAGCTCTTGTCTTGCTGAAGACCTGACAAAGGTCATGGTAGCTTGGTGGAACCCTGGTCAGGTTGGGAGAACTGGAGTCACTGACCGGGGCTGACTGAGCGGAGGCGGCCTGTCTCAGGCTGCTTGAGTGGCAGGTTGTTCCCCATTCCCGGATATGGCCCTTCTCCCAGTCGACGTGTGGGTTGTGGCGGCGAAGCCAGGGGAACCCCAGGATCAAGGGCAGGTTGGGCTGGTCCAGAATGTGGAACCGGATGAGCTCATGGTGGTTTCCAGACAGGAGCATTGTCACAGGCTTGGTCTGGTGAGAGATGGTGCCGAGCCGGTGGCCTTCCAGGGCTTGGATGGGGACCGACTGAGACAGCGGGTCCCGACCCAATCCCAGCTGTCGGGCTACTTCCCCACTGATGATGCAGGCGTCTGCTCCGGAGTCGATTAGTGTCGCCAGTTCCTGCGGACCACTTGGCAGGAGTAAGCGGGCGCGGAAGAGAGGTCGCAGAAGATTGGGAGAGGAGGAGATCTGACTCACCTATACCTCCCAGTCTACAGGTGAGTCCCCCCTTTTGCTGGACAGGTGGCCACAAAATGCCCCTCCCCACCACAGTACATACACAGGTTAGCTCTGTGAAGGCGCCTGCGCTCCTCCGGAGAGAGCGAGGCGCGACCCAGCTGCACGGGTTCCGGCCCGGGTTCGGTGGTGGTTGGTGGCGACGCCCCGTCCCGACTTCTTGGACCCAGAAAGGGGTGGCTCAGCTGTCGGTTACGAGTCCCACGCCCCATCCGAAGGTCCAGCTGAATGGCTAACTCAATGACGCCATCGAGGGATGTGGGCCAGTCGTAGGCTATCAGCAGGTCTTTAATGTAATCGGCTAGTTCATGCAGGGATGCGTCAGCAAGGGGAGCTTCAGGCCAGCCGCTCCGACTGGCCACAGTCCGAAATTCCACTGCGTAATCCATTTCGCTCCTCTGTCCTTGATGCATTGCCAGCAGTTTAGCTGCAGCAGCGTGGCCGGTTGAGCCGAGACCGAACACTTTGCGGAGCATGATCGCTTATGCCACCTTAGCGGCTTTGGTGGCGAAGGTACGGGGCTGCAGAGAGAAAATGAGAGAGCAGTTGGTAAGAAATGTGCCGCAGGTTGCAGGATCTCGCGAAGCGCTCAGGCGATTCAACGCGGGGCTCCGGTCCGTCGGCAGGAATGGCGGGCGACCATGCTGAAGCTGTATCGGGAGCAGGGGCGAGAGCAGGAGTGGAGGATGGCGATGACGAGTCCAGTCTGGTGGAGAGTTGCTGGAGCTGCGCGGCAAGTGTAGTGAGAGCCTGTCCATGGTGGTCGGCAGTCCGCTGCACTCCTGCTATAGCAGATGCCATTAACGCTTCATGGCGTTGAAGCAAATCCTCAATCCTGCTGAGGGGAGCGACGGGAGGAGGATTGTGTTGGATCCTTTTCTGGCCAGACTGTATTGTCAGGGTGAGTGGCAAGGACCCAAACGCAACACAATCTGCTCAGATAGGAACTCTTTATTAAGCTTACACTTGGTAAACAACAGACTCACTGAAGAAGGCGGACGCCGGTCAGATTCTCCGGGGTGAAGGCGAGGCGGTAAAGGTCTTGACGGGCAGGGTCAGCAACGGGGAGACAGTCCAAGGGTTCGTAGTTGGGAACGGGAGGCGGGCAGGAGATCTGGGCGAGCAGGTAGAGAGCGAAGATTGGGGACTGGCAGGGTCAGTTATGGGCGAGCAGGCAGAGAACGTAGATCAGGGACAGGCAGGGTCAGTACAAACGGGGGTTTATATTCCGGTGCAGCTGGGTGGGCGTAGCCCCTTTTGAAAGAAGCGAGAAATACCGGAGGGTAGGACGGCTGATGAGGATTGGAGGATGCAGGAGGCGCGACTAATCTGGGGGCCTGGCCATGGTGAACCAGTGTGGAGGGGTGGAGGTGCCGGTAGCAGACAGGTGGTCATGACAGATTTTTATTTAAAGTGGGAGTTTGCAATATATATATATATATATATATATATATATATATATATATATATATATATATATGTATACACAATCTTTTTGTCATATTTGTTCATACCGCAAAAGTAAATTGCATTATTTTCTGCACTATAAGGTGCACCGGATTATAAGGCGCACCTTCAAAAAATTTCCTATTTTGAAACTTTTTTCATATATAAGGCGCACCACACTATAAGGCGCATAGAATAGAAATTACTGTGGTGGCTGCGGTTGCGTTATGCATCCACTAGATTAGGCTGTGCTAAAGGAAATGTCAACAAAACAGTCAGATAAGTCAGTCAGTCAAACTTTTTTACCGGTAATAGAATACAACCCAGCGTTCTGACAACTCCGTTCACTGCAAAACCAGTTAGTACATTCACAATCCGGTGCCGTACGTACCAGTAGCTCTTATTTGCGCCGCCCTCGTCGAAAACAATGTATTTCCAACTCCATTTGTCACGGTTCAAACGGTTATTTTTTTCCTCGAGGTAACGTCAGTGACGTAATATTTTCGCAACACAGTTTCTTTTACCAACCGCAAGGTTTATCACGTAGTTAGTGCATTCAAAAACATGGAGGGGAACTTTTCCCCGACTCAGTAAACACGTAAAACAGCACTACGGTAAATCAAACGTTAGTGCTGATGGTGTGGGACTGGAATTCCCTTACATTTATAACCGCTGTTACTTCGGCCACACCCCCTGACTACGGTAGCCACAATGAACCAAAATTGTTCCATATATAAGGGGCACCGGATTATAAGGCACAATGTCAGGTTTTGAGAAAATTAAAGGCTTTTAGGTGCGCCTTATAGTGCGGAAAATACGGTACATGATTTGGTTTCCTCATGATTCTGATTCTTCTTCAAGGATCAGGATCAAGAAAAGTCGACATGGTTTACCTGAGCTAGCTAACCAGAGTTCTGTACTGTAAGGTTAGCTCAGGGTGGACTATTACTAGCTTAGCTCTGTCATTGTTGCTAACTAAGCTAAAT
Source organism: Arothron firmamentum (assembly GCA_016586285.1). Classification (NCBI taxonomy): domain Eukaryota; kingdom Metazoa; phylum Chordata; class Actinopteri; order Tetraodontiformes; family Tetraodontidae; genus Arothron; species Arothron firmamentum. The sequence goes on from BJFM01005476.1 coordinate 11,018, forward strand.
ATTGCTATACATCATTAAGGACCTCACCCACCCAGCACACAAACTGTTTTCCCTACTACCATCAGGGAAGCGATACCGCAGCATGCGGTGCCGCACTAGCAGACTGGAAAACAGCTTCTTCCCACTTGCCATCAAGCTAATCAACACTGTAAAATAACTCACATGAACATTTTCAGGGCAGTCACGGACATTACTTTATTCATTGAATCTACTAATCTGACCTACACCTTACTGACACTGTCAATCTTTTGCACATCTTTTTGTAGTCGTTTTTAACTGCACTGTTTGTATGTGTGCGTATGTGTGTGTGCATGTGTGTGCGTGCATGTGTGTGTGGGCGTGTGCACACATGTGTGTGTATGTACATTATTACATTACCGGTTGTCAACGTTGTATCAACGTCTGTCCATCCACCTTATATTTTTTTATAATTTATATTCTTTTTGCACATTGGAGTCTGGTGGAATGCAATTTCAACATCTGTGCTAACACTCTGTTACATTGACTGTTGACAAATAAAAGACTTTGACTTGACTTTTAGATTGGTGATTGCACATCTTAAAAGGGATAAAACCTTTTTTCCATATATGATGTCAACCTTTCTGTTACACTCTTCAATGTGTTGCACCGACATCTTTTCCTTGGACGCTATGGTAACGGAGTAGCACATAGTGGAGTCTGGTCAACATTCAAACGAATGTTGATTTCAGGTTTATGAAAAAAATCAGGGGCTAACATTAGCTGGGTTATTGCATTTTTAGGTTTTTAGGTATTTGATTTTTTTAGGTTAAATACAACTTGTTCGCTCGATCAACATTGGCAAATTTTGTTTATACATTGTCCTTTGTTGTTTTATTTATGTTTTTTTCACTAAGCTGATTCTGACTGCAGTGTTTAGCTAGGCTGAGGGTCTGAGCCAGAGGAAGAGGCAGCAGAGGAAGGCCAGCACAGCGCCTTAAAGACGGGGTACTCTGGGTCCTTTTCTTCTTTGGTTGGCAAACTAGCCACTAAACTGGGTCTTGTAATTTAAAAATATGAACAATTATGGGAGAATCGGAATGCTAGTACCGATGCTAAACGATTCTTGCCCAACCCAACATCTGGGTACAAGTAAATGAAACAGAAGCAGAACAAAGAGGCAGCAAATGCTAAAACAAAGGAATTGGACAGATGCTCAGAAAAAAACAAGGGTGAACATGAGAGTTTCCTCTCAGAGGTGGAGGGATGTTACCAACGTAGCAGCTGTGGCTAACGCCAACTTGTTTACAGTGGTTATGCTAGCTCGGTATTGCTAGTGCTGGTACTTTGTTGATGCTGGATATATGAAGACACGGTATATCTGGAAGCCAGGCAGTGATGAGTGAGAATCGTGTTCGTGCACGGAGCTGAGGGGCGTGGCTTTGGTCAGAGACTGGGGGGATGAGTGAAGTGAGGCCACATTTAACTCTTGCTAGCAGTTTTATCACTGTGTTGGCGGGGTTTTTCAGTCTTATCTCAATGGAAGAACTCAGAAGGCACCTGCCTGCGTGTTCGTGTTTAAAAGTGATGCAACAATCAGAGCCTGTTGTCCCGTCCCTCAAGGACATGGAGCACTGAGGCTCCAGACAACTTATGACTCAAGAGGTCCAGCTGACCTGGACAGAGAACAGAGGCCTAACAGATCTGTACACCATGCATTGTTGTTCAAGCTTTGTGTGGACCGTCAGCTGTTTCAGGTGATGTTTAACAGATAAAATGGACATATTATTGTTGGGATCTCAGCAGAAGTTATTGCTGCTCATAATGACTCAGCAGCTTGTAGTATCTGAAGCTATGTATCTATTCTCTGTAATTCTGTAAGAGTCCAGCTTGTTTTCCAGCTATGTATCCATTCTGTGCAGGCCTTAGAAATCTGTGGGGCCTCAACTTGTTTACAGACATTTCGGCACTGTGTGCAGGGTGTATCATGTCTTCTTAGACATGGACACGCTATGGGCTCATGACGGCTGACCGTGTATGAGCATCAACAGGGGGAAGAAACCTCCCTCCCTTCTTCTCCTTTCTTCCTTCCAGCAACCACTGAACTCTATACCATGTCTGGTTGGAGTTCAGAGTAGAATATGTATACCATATAAAGGCTTGAGTGCAGAAAGGAACATGTTTACTCAGTGGTATATAAGGTCACCACTGGAGTAAGCTGAGAGGAGATCTGCACCATCAGGACCACGAGACCTCCCGCAGGCAGACTGCAGTGCCTGGTTTGACTCGATTTGTTCTCTCCAAATAAACATCTATTTAATCCAAGTCGGTGTCTCTGAAGATTCCTTCCTCATCAACACATCTCGGCCATCAGCAGAAGAAATTCACCACAAGCTGTCAGCTGTTTTCAACAGTGGCCTAATATGAAGTTTTTATGTTCACGCAAAACACACTAGCACATGCTTACGCAGCTATGGAGATTAGAGTTACATGAGATAAATACATGAGGAATCATGGACTTATCACATAAGGAGACACAAAATAAGTCATAAGAGTTTTGTGAGCAAGCTAAATCATTACACATGGCCTAAATTATTAGTTAATTAAGTCATAGGCTTTGACAACTCAGAGTTTCAATGATAGCATCAAAATTTATCTCTACAACTGCAAACTCGATCTTTACATCTGAGTAGAGAACAAAAGAGAATGAAAGAGTTGAATTCCATGTGTGAGACATCATCAGTGATGGACATGAGCCATGTCAAAGACAACATCCATCATTAGCATGAAAAGACTGAGAAACTGCCGTTCATCAATCTATTGACTTTCATTCTTTATTTACATTTTCATGTTTTCAAATACTCATCACTGGATCATTTCATGTATCCAGTCTCACTTAAATTCCCTTTAAATTAATTGTTAATATTTTCTGGGAAAAAAAAAAAAAAAATCAAGCCGAGAATTTGTTCTGACTCATTTTCATGCCGCAACTTTCTGTCTGACATTTCAGAGTTTGGTAACGCTGAGTTTAGGTTTTAATTCCAAGTTTATTCAACCTGCTTTCTGAAGCAGCCCCCGAGTGTTTTGGGGTCCTCTGGTACTCTGGTTAAAACAAGGAGATCAAAGGAAAAAACTCAGACACTTTTAAAGTCCAGACTTTTTAGGGTTTTAACCAAGGTCCAACACCAACATACATGTTTGAAGAAGGAAAAGTGTGATTTTTGGGTGATGATTCCTTTAATCACTTGATGTGGAATCAGTGTTTCTAATTTCTGCTCAGTTGTGAGAAATAAACATTTAAGATCTAAACACATTTGGTTTTCAATGAAGTAATTCTAAATTATTCTTTATTTAGATTAACACGCTGCTGGTTATCAGAGATCAGCTGTTCTCATCTGGGCTCAGTTCTGAAGTCCAACCCCTCCCATCTGAGAGAACTGGACTTGCGTAGGAACGACCTACTGGATTCAGGAGTGAAGCTGCTCTGTTCTGGACTGGAGAGTCCAAACTGTCAACTGGAGACTCTCAGGTCAGTTCATGGATTTTCCTCTTTCACCATTGTTGATGAAGTTTCTCTAATATCTGTTGAATGTTCTCAGTCATCCAGGTGAAAGAGAACTCTGAGCTTCAAGAAATTCAGCTGATTTTCTTTAGTTGTTGAAGCCGTTTCAGCTTTGATCCAAGAAGCTTCTTCAGTTCTAAACTAACTAGTGGGAATCCCAGAGTTTTATGTGCTGTGGAGATCAAATATAAGACAAAGTTCATATTTTTAACTTCCATTCTCAGGTCAGAAGACAGGAAATAAAAGTCAGCCAGAGGTTTTTCCATCAGCACTAAAGGCAAAATGAACTGAGTGAGCAGACAGACATGAGGACAGAATGGTGGGATGAGGTGATGAGACAGAGAGATCTGGTCCACAGGTCAGCTTTTTTTACTCAGGAAGGGGAGGAGATGATTAGACATGGGTGAGGAACATCAGGCTAATGAGACAGGTGAGGGGAACAGACACAAACAGAAGGAGGACAAAACACCATCAATCTTCTGATTGATTGAGATCAATAACACTAGAGAATCTAGAATAAATGAGACAGAAATGGGGAGGATGACCGACCTGTTACAAAGACAAAATCTCAGTTTTCTTTAGAAATTGGGAGTTCTGTCCATTTCTGAAGGTTTGAAGAAGATCAACACAGGACAGCTTAATAGAAGAAGATCATATATGTAATCTATTTCCATCAGTATAAAGACTAATAACTCCACTATCAGCACAGTCAAAGTTGCTGCTTCCACAGCTGTTGGACTGAGATTGAATTCAGAGAAGAGAAAAGAAAACACGCTCACAAACCATGAAGAACTCTGGTGAAATAGATCACAAATGATGCTGCAAGTGTTTCAACGTGGTTGTTATTAGCAGTTTGTGTTGTTGTCAGGAATCAGACATAGAACCCAAGTGCAGCACACGAACACTGAACTCCAGTGAATGTCTTTATTTAAGCGAGCAATAAGCAGTGAAAAAGGCTGAACTCCCTTATGTCGAGCAGACGTGGGTGATCCACAGATGCAGCTCCGTGCTGCGTAGATAATCCGCAACAATAATCCGCAGGTAAGTATTCCTCCAGAGAAGAAAGGTCCCACAGTGCTGCTCAAGAAGCTGAGGTCCGTTAGGGAGCAGGCAGAGATAAAAACAGTTCAGAAACGGAGTCAGGTACCGGGGAAGAGGCGGTCGAAGCAGGTCGACAATGCGCAGGGTCGAAGCTGGGAAATCAGTCCGAGAACAAACTCTGGAAAGTCAGACATGGAGCACAAACAATATGGCGAGGGAGAGATGCCAGGGCGATGCTTAAATACTGCGACACCAGGTGTGCGTGATTGCCTGATGTGCTAATGAGACCCAGGTGTGGTGCATTGTCCTGATTACCACCTGAACACCAGGTGCGCGTGAATGCCTGCAGCGTCCCTGAGAACCAGGTGTGGCGTATTATCCTGATTGCCTCCATGACAGTTGCTGTTAGAGTGTAACAGTGTGGAAGCTATGTGGAGCATGTGTAGAAGGCTGCATGTCATATTGGTTCAAACTGGCAACAAAATAAGTAATTTAAACTATTCAGGTTCCTTGTGATTCTGATTTTTCTCGGAGGATCGGGATCAATAAAAGTCGACGTGGTTTAGCTGAGCTAGCTAACCAGAGTTCTCTCTGGGTTAAATAGTCGGAACTTCTCGATGAATTTTAATTCTTTGAACTTTTTACCTTTGATGAACTTTTCTAGGAATTTCTCACAGGGTTATTTTCAACCACTTTCTAAATATCAAACCTGTGAACTTGAATATAAATGTTATAAATGTTCTTTTCTCAGAGGTCCGCTTTCAGCAGAGAGCTTTATTGGTGAAAACCTCATGAAAACTCATTTGCACATATCCTGAGTGTCTGATGCTGCAGCTACTTAAACATGTTCCTGAGCTCCCACTGATGGACTAACCTGCTGCAGAAGATCAAACACACAAAAAGAACAACGTGTAGAAGATAATCCAGATTAGCAACAGGTCCAGGATAAAATCAGAAGCAGTTGTTGATGAAAATGATCATCTGTGTCTTCTCAGCAGCATGTGTGAGCGTTCTGGACAGATAGTGTCGCCTGCAGTGGACTGATTTGCTCAGTAGTTCCTGGTAGCTGGTGAGGACTTGGGGTTGATGGTTTCCACCATGTCCCTGCAAAGATAGAAACAAACATGACCTCACTGTTACTGTAACGTCAGCTCAGGCTATTATTAGCTTAGCTGTATCGCTGTTGCAAACTAAGCTAAATGTTGGTGATTCCACATCTGAAGAGGGGTGAAACCTTTTCACCATATATGCCAGAACCTTTCTGTGGCACTCTTCAATGTGCAGCAGCGACATCTTTTCCTTGGACGCCATGGCAAAGGAGTAGCACATGGTGTAGTCTAGTTGACTGGTCTGGCTAATGTTGATTTCAGGTTTATGAAGAAATACAGGTTCTAACGTTAGCTGGTGTTGGCAGGGTTTTTTAGTCTTAGCTCGATGGAAGAACTCAGAAGGCACCTGCCTGCATGTTTGTGTCAAAAAGTGACACAGAGTACCAGAGGTTGTCTTTTCTCAAAGATGTCGCCCAGAGTTTATTGGTGAAAAATACATCCAAATGGAATCAGAAGAATAAAAAGTACAAGGCAAAATGTAGTGGTGAATCAGAATTCAAAGCTTGGTCTTGTAGAGCCGAGTTCGCCGCCAGGCCGCCTTCAGTCTCCAGAGGAGCCGCCAAACGCTCAGCTGAGACAGCGGCTCCTCTCCGAACTTGGGATGGCGCACTCTCCTCTCGCTGGCCGCTGACAGCCTGCTTTTTGTACTCCTGAGAGATTCACCGCATCCCAAAGCTTACAGTCAGGTTCGCTCTATCCTGTCCTGAAACAAACAGAGCCTGTTGTCCCTCAAGGACATGGAGCACGGAGGCTCCAGATAACGTAGGACTCAAGAGGTCCAGCTGACCTGGACAGAGCTGAACATCATGCATTGTTGTTCAAGCTTTGTGAGGACCATCAGCTGTTTCAGGTGATGTTTAACGTACATAATGGACACATTATGTTGAGATCTCAGCAGAAGTTGTTGCTGCTCATAATGACTCAGCAGCTGTCAGCTGTTTTCGACAGTGACCTAATATGAAGTTGTTATGCGGAAGCAAAACACACTCGCACATGCTTACGCAGCTATGGAGATTACATTCAGTTACATGAGATAAATGCATGAGGAGTCATGGCTGATCATATGAGGAGACACAAAAGAAGTCATAAGAGTTTTGTGAGCAAGCTAAATCATTACACATGGCCTAAAATATTAGTTAATTAAGCCATAGGCTTCGACAACTCAGAGTTTCAATGATAGCATCAAAATGTATCTCTACACTGGGTATGTGCATTTGAATTTTTAGGTTGAATGTAACTTGTTCACTGGCTCAATGTTGGCACAACACAAGAGGCGCCAGAGGAAGGCCAGCGCAGCGCGTCAACAACAGGGTTCTCTGGGCCCTTTTCTCATTTTGGTTGGTGAACTAGCATCTAAACTGGGAATTAAAATTTAAAAGTATGAACGATTCTGGGAGAATCAACATGCTCGTACTCATTCCAAACAATACTCCAGACTTGATGCCCAACCCAACATCTGGGTAGAAGAAAAGCAAACAGAAGCAGAGCAAAGAAGCAGCAAAAGCTAAAAAGAAGGAATTATACAGATTCTGAGAAAAACAAGGGTGAACATCAATGTTTTCTCTCAGAGGTGGAGGGATGTTACCAACATAGCAGCTGTGGCTAACGTCAGCTTGTTGACATTGGCAACACTAGCTTAGTATTGCTAGTAATGCTACTTTGTTGACGTTGGACATGTGAAGGCACGGTATATCCGGACGCCAGGAAGTGATGACTGAGAATCGTGCTCGTGCACGGAGCTGAGGGGCGTGGCTTTGGTCAGAGACTGGGAGGATTAGTGAAGTGAGGCTACATTTAACTCTTGCTAGCAGTTTTAACACCGCAAAGTCCACCTTTACATTTGAGTAGAGAACAAAAGAGAATGAATGAGTTGAATTCCATGTGTGAGACATCATCAGTCATGGACATGAGCCATGTCAAAGACAATGTCCATCATGAGCATGAAAAGACTGGTACACTGCTGTTCATCAATCTATTGACTTTCATTCTTTCTTTACATTTTAAGTTTTCAAACAGTCCAAGATCATAAATTGTATTAAAGGAGTCACCACCTGATCTTTTCATGAATCCAGTATCACTGAAATTCCCTTGAAATCAATTGTTAGTTTTAAAATAAAATGAAAAAAAGATCAAACCTAGTGCTCGTTCTGACTCTTTTTCATGCTGTGACTTTCTGTCTGACATTTCAGAGTTTGGTAACCCTGAGTTTAGGTTCTAACTCTGAGTTTGTCAAACCTGCTTTCTGAAGCAGCCCCTGGCGTTTTGGGGCGCTCTGGTACTCTGGTTAGAACAAAGAGATCAAAGGATAAAACAGACACTTTCAAAGTCCAGACTTTCAAAGAATTTTCAACTGAGGTCCAACACCAACATACACATTTAAAGAAGGAAAAGTGTGATTTTTGGGTGATGATTTCTTTAATCACTTTATGTGGAATCAGTGTTTCTAATTTCTGCTCAGTTGTGTGAAATAAACATTTAAGATCTAAACACATTTGGTTGTAAATGAACTAATTCTAATTTATTCTTTATTTAGATTAAGTGACTGCAGGTTATCAGAGGTCAGCTGTTCTCATCTGAGCTCAGTTCTGAAGTCCAACCCCTCCCATCTGAGAGAACTGGACCTGAGTTACAACATCAAGCTGCAGGATTCAGGAGTGAAGCTGCTCTGTTCTGGACTGGAGAGTCCAAACTGTCAACTGGAGACTCTCAGGTCAGTTCATGGATTTTCCTCTTTCTCCATTGTTGATGAAGTTTCTCTAATATCTGTTGATGAATGTTCTCAGTCATCCAGGTCAAAGAGAACTCTGAGCTTCAAAACATTCACCTGATTTTCTTTAGTTGTTGAAGCCGTTTCAGCTCTCATCCAAGAAGCTTCTTCAGTTCTAACTAACTGGTGGGAATCCCAGAGTTCTATGTGCTGTGGAGATAAAATATAAGACAACATTCATGTTTTTAACTTCCATTCTCAGGTCAGAAGACAGGAAATAAAAAGTCAGCGAGAAGTTTTGAAATCAGCACCTCACATATCCTGAGTGTCTGATGTTGCAGCTACTTAAACATGTTCCTGAACTCCCACTGATGGACTAACCTGCTGCAGAAGATCAAACACACAAAAAGAACAACGTGTAGAAACTAATCCAGATTAGCAACAGGTCCAGGATAAAATCAGAAGCAGTTGTTGATGAAAATGATCATCTGTGTCTTCTCAGCAGTATGTGTGAGCGTTGTGGACAGAAAGTGTTTCCTGCAGTGGACTTACTTGCTCAGTAGTTCCTGGAAGCTGGTGAGGACTTGGGGTTGATGGTTTCCACCATGTCCCTGCAAAGATAGAAACAAACGTGACCTCACTGTTACTGTAACGTTAGCTCAGGGTGGACTGTTATTAGCTTAGCTTTATCATTGTTGCTAATTGAGCTAAATGTTGGTGATTCCACATCTGAAAAGGGATGAAACCTTTATGCCGGAACCATTCTGTGACACTCTTCAATGTGTAGCAGCGACATCTTTTGCTTGGACGCTATGGTAACCTAGTAGCACATAGTGTAGTCTGGTCGACATTCTGGCTAATGTTTATGAGGAAATACAGGTGCTAACGTTAGCTGGGTATTTGCATTTAAATTTTTAGGCTGAATGTAACTTGTTTGCTGGCTCAATATTGGCACAACACTTATTTTAGTTAAATGTTGTCCTTGTCATTTTATACATTTTAATCTTCGCTGACCTGATTCTGACTGCAGTGTGGGGCTAGGCTGAGGGTCTGAGCCAGAGCAAGAGGCGCCAGAGGAAGGCCAGCGCAGCGCGTCAACAACAGGGTTCTCTGTTGTCAGGGATCAGATTTTGGAGCCAAATGCAGCACACGAACCACAAACTTCAGTTAAAGTTTCTTTTATTGATGCGGGCAGGGAGCAACGAGAGAAACAAAGTGATCTTACTCAGCCCAGGCCGGTAGAGATCATAGACGTAGCTCCGTGCTGCGTAATTAATCAGAGGCGGAAATCCACAAGGAAATAATCCGCACGGGGAGACAGATCCCAAAGGTCCGCTCGGGAAATGGATATCCGATCCGACAGGGAGCAGGCAAAAGCGAAAACAGTCCAAAAACAGGGTCGGTCACAAAGGGAGAAACGATCAAGGCAGGTCCAGAACGAGTAGGGTCGAAGCCGGGAAATCAATCCAAAAACGAACGCTGGAGAGTCAGGCCAGAGCACAAACAATCTGGCAAAGAGAAAGCACTGGAATGAGCTTTAAGTAGGCATGAGACCAGGTGTGACTGATTGCCGGCTGCCAGGTGAGTCAACAAGCCCCAGGTGTGACGAATCCTCCTGATTGCCAACCGTGACACTCTGGGCCCTTTTCTTCTTTTGATTGGTGAACTAGCATCTAAACTGGGAATTAAAATTTAAAAGTATGAACGATTC
>BJFM01005488.1:0-15823 GCA_016586285.1 Arothron firmamentum
CTCAGAATTGATGCTCTGGATCTTTTCATTCATACACTGCACATGACTGAAGCTAAGAAATATTTCATCTCCATCATCGTACTGCGGTCACGCCATCTGCGTTTCGAAAAGACACGGTCACGCTATCTACAGCTTGAAAATACTGTGCTCATCTACATTGCATGCTATGGTAAAACGTATGTGCCGCACTGGAAGTGGCAGACAAAGAAAAAAACAGAACAAAAGATACCAGTTGTTTTTTTTTCTGTAACTTCCAATGCATTTCCGTCCTTCTTAAACACATCCTTTTTCAGAAAGGTGGATGCTTACAAGGTGATTCACTGTACCAATTTCTCACAAAATCATCTCACAAACTCACACACAATACAAAACCAATGGCCCAATATGCCGAAAAAAAACAAAATCATATGAAATCAAAATCAAATAATTTTCTGCACATTCCACTTCTGGCTCCTTCTACACAACCTCCTCTAACACTCTGGAGACTTTCAAGGTAAATCACTGTGGCATTTTCTCACAATCACATCTCAAAGTCACACACAATACACAACCGATGGACCAATATGCTGATTTTGAAAAATCATATAAAATCAAAAACAAATAATTTTCTCCACATTCCACTTCTGGCTCCTTCTACACAACCTCCTCTAACACTCTGGAGACCTTCAAGGTTATTCATTGTGGCATTTTCTCACAATAACATCTCAAACTCACACATCATTTCAAGAAAAACACATACGACAAAGGCTGTACAGGTCATTGGTGAACAAAGTGGCACCAGTCTTCGAATGCACAAACACACTGGCTGAGCCAGAAAGGTCCTCGATCATGGTCGAGGTTCACTGCATCTGTAGGACATCACATGACAGAGAGGTAATGGTGCAGTGCAGCAACTGCAGTACTTGGTACCACCCCAATTGTGTGTCTGTCCCTTTGGACATAACTGCCGAAGAATGGAACTGTGAAGGCTGCACAAATTGAGTAGCAGTACAAGACCAATGTTAACATGTTGATGTTAGCCAGGCACAAAAATATGTACATATACTAACAATAAATATTCTGTTCAATGTCATTTTTGTGTGTGTGGGAGCTATTATCTCTATCCTATTGTGGGTGAGTTTATTAGGTGATTGTGAGAAAATGCCACAGTGAATTACCTTGAACGTCTCCAGAGTGTTAGAGGAGGTTGTGTAAAAGGAGCCAGAAGTGAAATGTGCAGAAAATTATTTGAGTTCGATTTTTATATGATTTTTTAAATTCGGCATATTGGTCCATCGGTTGTGTATTGTGTGTAAGTGTGTGAGATGATTTTGTGAGAAAATGCCAAGGTGAATAACCTTGAAAGTCTCCAGAGTATTAGAGGAGGGTGTGTGGAAGGAGCCAGAAGTGGAATGTTCAGAAAAATATTTGATTTAGATTTTATATGATTTTTTTAATTTGGCATATTGGGCCATCGGTTGTGTATTGTGTGTGACTTTAAGATGTGATTGTGAGAAAATGCCACAGTGAATAACCTTGAACGTCTCCAGAGTGTTAGAGGAGGTTGTGTAGAAGGAGCCACAAGCGGAATCTGTGGAAAATTATTTCATTTTGATTTTATATGATTTTTTTTTAATTCGGCATATTGGGCCATTGGTTGTGTATTGTGTGTAAGTTTGTGAGGTGATTGTGAGAAAATGCCACAGTGAATTACCTTGAAAGTCTCAAGAGTGTTAGAGGAGGGTGTGTGAAATGAGCCAGAAATTGAATGTGCAGAAAATTATTTGTTTTTGATTTTATATGATTTTGTTTTTTTATTTCGGCATATTGGTCCATCGGCTGTGTATTGTGTGTAAGTTTGTGAGATGATTGTAAGAAAATGCCACAGTGAATTACCTTCAAAGTCTCCAGAGTGTTTGAAAAGGGTGTGTGGAAGGAGCCAGAAGTGGAATGTGCAGAAAATTATTTGATTTTGATTTTATATGATTTTTTAAATTCAGCATTTTGGGCCATTGGTTGTGTATTGTGTGTGAGTTTGTGAGATGATTGTGAGAAAGTGGTACAGTGAATCACCTTGTAAGCATCCAACTTTGTGAAGGAGGATGTGTTTAAGAAGGACGGGAATGCACTGGAAGTTACAGAAAAAAAACCCTGATATCCTTTGTTCCGTTTTTTTCTTCGTCTGCCACTTCCAGTGCGGCGAATACGTTTTACCGTAGCATGCAATGTAGATGAGCACAGTATTTTCAAGCTGTAGATAGCGTGACCGTGTCTTTTCGAAACGCAGATGGCGTGACCGCAGTAACCAAGTGTGGATGAAGCAGGCACAGAAGATGAATGGCTGAATTTCGGATGTTGGCCGCCCGGGGGCGCTCGCGGTGTTGCCGTCACATGACTGCCAAGCGGTGCGAACCAAACAGGAAGTAAGTTCGCTTTTTTGTAGTTCGGAGCGCAGAGAATACCCGACGGACGGTCAGTTTCAGCCAGAACATGCGTGAGAAGCTTATCGGCCCTCCAGCTTCAAAATTACATTACTTTCGTGTTTATCAGTCAAACACAGTTGTTTAAGGGCGTCGAAACCCCGTTTGTGCAGGAGGATCCCGAGCTCCGTCCCGGTAGGTAAACGCCGAGAAGCCGCATTCGAGTTTTAGGCACATCTTTGTGCTAATGTTAATTCAGCATCCCAAAGAGCACCGATAGTGAGCTACCACCCGAACCTTTCACTGCATAAATAAACCTCGATTAACGACAGACCTCTAATTTTGGTTTGTTAAACGACTGTGTGCCACGGCCAGACACTGAATATGGTGATTTTTGTGTGTCCGGTTTTGTACGATTTCATGAGGTTAACTGTTTTAACCAACAAAAAAGGGAAGTGCTTCGAAAAGACTCACAGGAACATGTTTATTTTGAACAAAAACATTTGATTTTCTACGTCTTTACTCAGATAGAAGTGTTTGTTGCTGACGGCTCCCTTAAAGAGGCATATATATCAATAAATGAATTAAGGTGAGACAGTCGTGGTGTTATACAGCTTGTGGAAATGCCCAGATGATTGTAATTGATGTGTTCTTTTCATGCCTCAGAGGCTGTTCAGTGTAATTTTCTGTGTGGCAGAGTGGGGCCCCAGCTCTACGCTGTTTTGATTCCCTTACAATATCAAAACTGATTGAAAACGGGAGGTTTGTACATCTACCACTTCTGCCGTGAGCCGCCACTTAAAATTGAGTTTAAACAACTGCAGAAATTTGATGTCTAGAGTCTTATTTAAAAAATATCGTTTCTCTGTTTTACAGATTGCAAACATTCTTAAGTTTGTGGTTCAATATGCAACATTTAAGGTTTAATTTAAGATTGTGTGTTGGTTACAGTGCTCATTGAGTCTGATAGTTATTTTTATATTGTTAAGGATTTTTCTTAAATGTTTTTTTTTTTTTTTAGTTAGTTCTTAGTTTTGTTTAGTAAAGCAGGGTTTTGGTGTGACTTGATGTTGCTTTTTACATATCAGCCAAGGTCCCCTGTCTCCACCACACATCCAGACAGTTGTCGTGTTAATTAAAACGCTCTCCATACAGAAAGTCTTGTATTTTCGAGAATCTGACTCTAATAATTATACTAACTGCTCACAGTACGAAATCCAGCATCTGTGAATTTGTTGATTGTTGATATCTTATTACAACAGGCGTAACATTTTAATAGATGAGGCAACTGCTTGCAGGATCACAGGTCACAATGGGATCAGCTGTGGAGAGAACCGACGAACATGTGAGAGAATATCTGATTTATCGTGGTTTTACAAACACTCTGAGACATCTGGACAGTGAAATCAAAGCAGACAAAGAGAAAGGCTTCAGGGTATGTTTATATCTCAGTTTGTGTGTTTGATTTCTTCTCTTTCACTTCTTCTTTATCTTATTTCTCTTCTTCTCCTTTTCATCCTCCTTTGTCTCCCTTTTCCTTCTGCAGCATCTTCTTCCTTCTGTTTGTTTCTTATAATTACTTGTGCTATTAAAAATAAAAGCACTGTCCAAAAGTCAACGTTAATTAACCCTTTCAAATCATTTGTCTTGTCCCAAGAAATTGATTGGTGTAGAGAATGACGGACCCATTTTTGGGATGTTCTGTCTGCAGGTAGATAAGATCATTGACCAACTGCAGCAGTTTGTCCAGAGCTTTGACCTCTTTGGTCTGAAGGATTACTGGCTCTACCTGGACAGACGACTGTTCTCGAGGCTGGAGGACATTTACAGAACCACAGTCAACAAGCTGAGAACCAGCTTGTACAGATACTACGTCATCAACACCATCCAGGTAACCTCATTTCAGGAATGTGTGGCCAGAAACACGACAACCCCCAGAGATTCTTATTCTATTCATTTGCTTTTCTAGAAAGGGAACCTGGAGAAGACTCAGGAGTTCTTCCAGAAGCAGGCCCTGGAGTTGCAGGGTCAAGCTGAATGGCGAGATTGGTTCATCTTGCCATTCGTTCCCAGTCCTGAGCAGAACCCCGCTTTCACACCGTACTTCTCCCGCCAGTGGGCCGACACCTTCCTGGTTTCACTGCACAACTTCCTGTCTGTCCTCTTCCAGTGCATGCATATCCTTGAGCTAAGGCGGCAGCGGTGAAAAGCAGCAGCTTTGCAGTTTGACAGCGATGCTTAAACTTTTACCAAAACGTAGAGACGACAGGACTTCCAACCCTGTCGGACTCTGTCAGCCCATGTTGGGATCAGTCAGGCGTTAATGAAGGCGTCAGAAAAACATGAGAAAGGTCCGGTAGGAATCACGCCCACCTTTGTTATTTGTTCGTTGGTCTAAGTGAGTTTCGAGCAGGTTCTGTTTTTGCCGTGGAGGAGCACACTTAACCCTTGACTTGTGTTAGGGTCCCCATGGACCCGTTTTGGTTTTTAATTGCATCAAAGAAACACTTAAAATTTGTTTACTTCATCAAGCCTTTTTGACTTTGTTAGGAACCTTGATTTCAACAAAATTACACACATTTTTTTTTTTTTTTCACTACATTATAAAATGCTCTGGCTGAAATAATGTCACCTATGGTGTTCGGGTCCGTTTGGACCCGGTTCTAAAAATAAGATTGTAAAGCAATAATTAGAGTCAAAATTGAAATCATAAGTGCACTGTCAGCCAACACAATGACAGCCACCTCCTCTACCAATCATGTGAGCTTCAGGGGATGCTTATGTATCCAGTGTACGTGCAAAAAAAAACCTTCTGTTTATTTATATGATTCTCTATAGGTTAATTTTTCTTTTTTTGTTGCTCGAAATCGAAAGGTGTACTAATGAAAAAAAAAAAGCCCACAGACCCAAACCAAAAATATTAAAACCCAAGATTTTCATGGATAAGGAAGCCTAATAAGGTAACCAAGAGATGACAAAAAAATGGATGATAGGTTATTGTTTTAGTGTATTTAAAATCTGATTCAAGACACGGGTCCAAACGGACCCGTTAACACCGTGGATGGTAACAGAAAGCTAACACAGGACGAAGGTTAAAATGAGCAGTGAGCTGTGATATGCTCATTTGTGAAATTAGATTTTTCTGAAATCCAATCTCAGTCTTATTTCCAGTTAGGATATGTCAGTTTCTGGTTCTTAACTGGTGTTCACCGCAGCCCGTCCTGCTGAGTTTTGATGCTGAAGTCCAGAAGATGACCAGTCTGGGAGAGGAGAATGAACAGCTCTGCCAGCTGGTGAGACAGACGTCCTTTCCCTGCTGGCTAATGTTTCATAGCAAACACCAGAGTAAAATTAGTGTGACTGTCTTGATTTATGAGATGAGCAGGTTTGGCTGTCGACGTTGGGAGCAACTCCACTCTGTCACCTGCTCTCCTTCCAGCTCTTTGCTCTCCAGACGGAGAGCCGGGATCAGAAGGACAGGGATGAGATGGTCCACCACAAGCTGCCCCTCTACATCCAGAACATGGACCGTCTTGGAGACACTGAACTGTGAGATCCTAACGCCAATGTTTTTCACTAGCTGCGACTAAAATGGCTGTCATTTAAAAAAAAAAAAGTTTCTGAGAAAGGACTGTGAGAAAATGACAGAATAGTTCAACTGTCATCATCATATTTTTGATGCATTCAATTTTTGTTTTTCACTTTTAGCACTTTAAATTCTTATTTTGTGAAGAATCTATCAGTGTTATTATATTGTAATATGGATTCTTCTTCTCCCGAGACCAAACATCTATATTACCTATTGTCAGATTAGTGCTTCTTTGTCTCAAAGTGTAGAACTTGTGTCTGTCTACTCTCTCAAAACCATATTTATGCACTAACAGAAAACCTCAATTCACTGCTGAGTACTATTGTAAAATTAAAGGTAACTCAAGGACTTATTACGTACATGTATTTTTTTTACGACGTAATGTGGATTTCTAAATGTCTGCTTCTGTTTTGCTTCCCAGGAGCAGAAGGCACGGTGTCGTTTCTTAGTGAGAATTTGACAGAAGACAACTTTGCTATAGAAATCTTTTTTTCAATTTCATATAAATCTGCAATGCACAGATTCCTGATGATCCCGAAAGCATCTTCAAAACCTCCTGATCTAGAACGTCTTGCTGGTTATTTATCACTGTTCTAGCACCTCCACAAGCTTAGAACAACATAGACCTACTGACAGAAGCCACGTTTGACCTACGCTAAGTGTCCTTGTCACTTTCTATTGTTGTTACTTTGCTGATTCTCTATACAAACAAACATTGCGCAGTAGCATGCAGACGTGTGGGCACCCCGGGAGATTTGAGCCTTTGGGTAACTTTGACCAGACGTTCACTAGCCTGTAAGGGTCATGGCTTGTTTGGTGTCATCGTGAGGAAAGGCCTGGTGATGCAAATTTTAAAGATTTATAAACACCCAGACTCGTATAACCAACAACTAGCAGCTGTGGGTTCATCCAGAAAGGGGGAGAAAGCTGTGAGAAGATAGCCAAGTGTGTGGGTCCTGCAGTTGCTCAGGTCAGAATGCGATTAGGAAATGAGTGGAGGTCAACATAGAAGTCAGGACCCACAAATGATCCCCAGGAAGATTTAGCTGACTCAGCAGTTATGGTAGCGTTCGCTGACCCCTTCTGTGGTGAGGATGCAAACTTCATTGCATCTCAGTAAGCCTCTGCATTTGAGAAAACGGGTCTTGTGGACAGGCGAAGGTCAAGCAGAACTTTGGCTGCGGTGTTTTGGTGAAAAAAAGAAAAAAAAAAACACCTGTTCCACTATGAAACACAGGGGGTGTATCCATCAGGCTTTGGTGTTGTGTTTCGCAGGTCGGGGAAGAATGGAGTCAATGGAATTCTACGAAATTCTGAAAAAACCATCTGTAAAAAACTAACCAAAGACATAAACATAAAAGCCAAAGGATCATGATCCTAAACACACCTCTGACCCTTCATGGACTACCTCAAGTAGCACAAGCTGACGGTTTTTAGCGTCGCATGCATGTTCCTGAGCTAAACATCATGGGAAATCTGTGGATAGAGCTCAGCAGAGCAGTATATGATGGTTCCGTTATCTTTGCTTCATCTGAAACACTAGTACGCTGTGTTCGGATCATCTTCTTGATGGAATCTTGTGAAAATTTAAAGAAATGTTACGTCACATTTATATACGAACTAATTTTATTAATCCCAAATTTCTCGGACCATTTTTTTTTTTTGTTTGTTTAGTTCTTGTCAGTCAGAGTTTGAATTCATTTGTGTTTGCTGAGTGCACGGATGTTAAACGGCACCTCTCTCCCTCCCCCCTTAGGGACTTGGTGACCAGTCAGCGTGCAGCTACTATCACCACGACTCCTTCGAGAAACTTCTTCGCTACGTTCCTAACCCAAGGCCGCCGCACCCCTGGGAAAACGCAGCAGTTGAACTGCGGGTCTTCGCCCAGCCAGTCAGCTGTAGGCAGGAAAGAGCCAACGGCCAATCCAGTGAGAGCCACTTCTGAGTTTTCACTCCACAGCTCTGTGGAAGGTCGACACACATGTTGAGCAGTCAGGAGCTACGCAGCAGCTGGACGGCAGTTCATTTTGTGACCTGCTATTTAAACTGCCATAATTACAGTCGCCTGCAGCCTTTACGAGACAGGGAATTGTCGAGTTCCTTCTCAACATTGCGATGACCCCATTGGATCTCTGTCCTGCTCTCCTTGTTCATGATTTTGTCCTTTCTAGCCCGTTAAGTCAAAAGAACCGCCCCAGCCTAAAGATGTGAAGTCAGCTTGCCAGCCGGTATCAGCCAGTGAACCTGTAACCTCCCAGTCACAACAGGCGGCAAGCCAGCCAGCACCACCGAGGCAGAAAAGACTCCAGGACCATGAGAAAGAGAGGAAGGAGCTCTTCTCCAAACCACCGCCACAGGTACCTGAAGGGGGTTACAGAGCTCGGGTAACACCTTACCTGGCCGCCAGTTTCAATGTCTCCAGCTTCTGTCAGTTTTCATGTTTGTTTTTATCTTGTAGATATCAGTCGTGTTGCATTATTAAAGTATTTCCATATCTGAAAACTGGTGATTCGTGTTGAGTCAGTTTTATTGACGGGGTACTTCAAGGTATTTAGAAATAATCATCTTGTTAATAAGAATATTACCTGCGTGTAATGCAGCCAATATGATTAGTTAAACCCTTTCTTTTTTCGAAATTACTAACTAAGTCATCTCTTTGCCACGATATCTTCAGAATGCAGAGAAGAAGGGTGAGACGGAGCTTGTGGAGACCTCTGGTGAACCTACGGACTCGTCCTTAAGCAGCAAGAACTGGGCAGGTGGTCTGTCCACAGAGCAGCCGTTCATCAAACTGAGCCAGGAGGAATATGGAGAACATCACTCATCCATCATGCACTGCAGGTTCCCTTTCTGCTCCGGCACATTTATTACAGATTAGTTGTTGTCGGACCAACTCTTCTCATTCATTCTCCCCTTTTCTTCAGGGTTGATGGTTCTGGTCGTCGGGTTGCTAGCTTGGATGTAGACGGCGTGATCAAGGTCAGTTATTTCATTTTTAAGTTGGAAACAATGGATATTAATAAAACAACATGCTGTTATTCTTGTTATTCTTTTGTCTCCACAGGTGTGGTCGTTCAACCCGATAATGCAGACCAAAGCCACCATCATGTCCAAGTCTCCTCTGCTGTCTCTTGAGTGGGCCACCAAGCCGGACAGACTGGTAAAAACTACAATTATGTGGAATTATGTGAGCCTTTTGGCTCACTTATATGAATTGGTGGTTGGCGAAAGTGATTACTGGTTTCTGACCTCAGACAGTCCTGCCTAGATTAATGTATCAATGAACATTGTGTGTGTGTGTGTTTTCAGTTGCTGCTAGGTAGTGGCGTTGGTACAGTGCGACTGTACGATACAGATGCCAAGAAAAATCTGTATGAGATGAACATTGATGAAACTCACCCACGGTAAATCGATTCTGCAGCACTGAGCTTTTATTGATTTTGAAGGGAAAAAAACTGATGAAAGAAACATTCAGACATTACTTGTCTGTCTGCTTTAATAGTGTCATATAGTGTTATAAGAGTACAAGTTAAATTGCTTCAGCAACTCCGACTTACACAGTTCCCATCGTGTTTGTTAACGACTGGAATATTCAGATTAGAGGAATCGCAAACATGTCAAACCAAATGCAAACCTTCGTGTTTCTGCAGCATCTTGTCTCTAGCATGCAGCCCCAGTGGGTCTTCATTCGTCTGCTCAGCTGCAGCTCTCAGTCGATCTGGAAGCTGTGATTCTGTTCCACAAATTCGCATCCCAGCAACCGGACAGCTGCTGTTATGGGACACCAAGACTGTTAAACAACAGGTACAGTAGGTAGCCCGCTAATGTAATGATTATTTGTCGTAATGTAGCAGGGAGTAAACCTGCAGGAACACGTTCCTCAATGAAGACGTGCCCATTTTTGTTTAACTTGTAGTGATGCTGTAGCTAATTTTAAAGCAGTGATGTGTTTGTTAACCTGTGGGGGAACCATACATTTTTACATGGAGTGATTGTGAGAGTTGAAGGTGCAACAGCCTCAGTATGTACCTTGCTGGATACTGTTTCCACTATGAGAAAAAAGATAGTTAATCAGAAGAGAAGGTTTGCTCCTTGGTATGATTTGCATGAAACAACTGGCCCGAATGTGAGTGCAGCCCAAGAGTCCTACTGCGGTAGAGCCACATATTTTCTACAGCACTAATCGTATCACAGAATGTCTTCCCCTGTCCTTGCAGTTCTCAGTTTTTCTGTCACTTGTGTGAGACATGGCAGGTCCATTCAGTTTCACAGCAGTTCTGTTTATCCGCACCTCCTGCTTCCATGAAATCTCTTATTCATTCAGAATTACCAAAAGAATGCAGGGTTTCTCATCTTCTGAGCCAAAGACTGCTTTATTACGGTAATTAACATAGCGGTACACAGAGGCAAGGCTGTGACAGGTGCTCTGTACTGCTGTCCCCACTTCCAGCTCTCACAGACAGGAGCAATCGATCATCGCACCACTAGAGTGCACAAGTCTGATATAGTTGAGCACCGACCCACTCAACTTTCAAAGCTTCATCTGAGAAAAGCTCAAAAGGAATTGATAGTCAGCCCTAGAAATATCCACAACTTTGTTGTTTTCAGATGCATCGATATGAGGAAATCCTCTTTAGCAATGAAGTATTCAAACAGCATGAGCATGGTCCTGCTAAAGGTTCCTTCCTGATAACAGCAGATTTTTCCTTGCCGCTCTTGCTTGTTTGGGGTCAGGCTGTGTGTTACTTCCCAGTACTCGTCACCATGTTTATTGTCACAGATGCTATATAAATAAAGTTGAATTGAACTGAATATTTTCTCATGGTGGTGGAATATTGTCATTGTCTTGTCTGTTTCTCAGCTTCGGTTTTCTTTAGAGCCTGAACCAGTAGCAATTAACTGCACAGCTTTCAACCACAATGGAAACTTGCTGGTAACTGGAGCAGCTGATGGGATCATCCGACTGTTTGGTATGTCTTTAACTGGCCAGATCTCTTTTGATATTTTAGATATTCATGATGTATTTTATTGTTTCCATAAAAGATGATAGAATTATGCAATGTCGTGTTTTTACCAGTCTTTCCTAATATTATTAGTAGAAGTAGTATTGCTGCAGTTGCAGTAAGTAGAATATTGAAATATGTGTATTTTAATACTGATTCTTTTAATAATCACTTGGAATAAACATAGTTAATAAATAAAGATGGTAAATGTGATGTGTTATCTGCGGCAGACATGCAACAATATGAGAGTGCTATGAGTTGGAAAGCTCATGATGGGGAAGTTTACAGTGTGGAGTTCAGCTATGATGAAAACACCGTCTTCAGCATCGGAGAAGATGGCAAGGTGATGATGGAAAACAGACCATCATCTTTGGAGAATAAAGCAACAGTAACAGATTTGAGGTAAAGTGTTTTGATGCGCCTACAGTTTATCCAGTGGAACATTCACCGTTGCGGGGTGAAGCAGTCGGAGCAGATGCTACCTCAGGACGCCACTGGGCCCTTCATCCTGTCGGGGTACAGCGGCTATAAACAGGTGAGACTCACACACTGAATTTCATCACATTTCTAAAGAATTGAACGAGCATTAGTTTGAAATGGATATAGCCAATTTAATAACACTTAAACTTGTCATACGACTTTTTTGAATCAGGTTCAGGTTCCTCGAGGTCGACTCTTTGCCTTTGATTCTGAAGGGCAGCATGTTCTGATGTGTTCCAGCACCGGGGGACTCATCCACAGAGTAAATATGTCATCTTTTTCTTCATTCTCTCATCTCAATTATTTCAGTCAAACCTATTCTTGGTTTTTACTGGTCTTATATGTTCTTTTCCTAATCATCTTTATTCTGTTGTATACATTTTTGATTTGAGAACTACTGTTAAATTTAACAATATACATATTCCTTTCTTGCCTTGCACATGACTTAACCTGCTTAACATTTGGTCCTCTCGTTTCACATATTTCACATTACATAATCAGCAAATATTTTCAGTGGGTGACAAGTGGGTCATTTTCCATTTCTTATGTAATTTTTTTCCTCCACTTAATAAAAGAAATCCAGTTATAATTTCTTTTACTAATATAAACCTTTGCCTTTCACCTCCCTCTTGTTCCAGCTTACCAGTGGGGAGCCAGCGCTGGAAAGTGTGTTGTCATTGGGCGGGCACAAAGCTCCAGTGGTCACCGTCGATTGGTGCTCAGCGGTGGACTGTGGCACCTGCCTGACAGCCTCTATGGACGGGAAGATCAAACTGAGCACCCTCTTGGCGCAGAAGTCCTGACAGAGGGTATTTGAGAGGTCACAGGTTGATCCGAGATGAGAAGAAGCTCACAGATCAGAGTCTCTAGAAAAATGAATACAGAATAACTATATTGCCATCTACCTTAATGGTCAGTTTACAGGTAACATGTTTATCCACCAGTCACAAAAGTGCTGTCTACACTCCTGGTTCCTCAACAATTAACTCAACAGATCAAGCACTTTATTTCTATGTATTGTTTGACAGAACATCAAAAACAGAATGACAAGGAAGATATACAAACAATGACATTAAGTAACCCAGTAAACTGCCGCTGTAACAGTCTACCTGTATGACCAAAAAAAAAGTGATAAATTTAAAATGAACCAACCTTAGTGTTTATTTTACTACTTAAACATTTGAATTAAAGCCATAGCAAACTGCTGACATTGTTTTTAAATATTAAATTCCTGAATTGCTCTTATGTTATTTTTTTCTGACAGTGGAATCTGCTTAATTGTTTGACTATTTACCTAAATTTGCACAGAGGTTCAATATACATTTCCTGCTAAATGTCAATGTACTGATGCTACTAATTGGCAAAACTGGAAACTCGGGAAAAGTCAACTGTCTATGCTTTAACTTTCTTTAAAATGTCATTTGTTGCTTTTTTTTCTAGTTGTAAAAAATTATAAGCCCCATCTTATCTGCCTATCTGACTAATGCCGGCAATCAGCTTTCTAATATTATTAGAGGATTTGTAGTTACTTTTTGTTGAATGCTTTGTAAGACACAATAACAATTCCAGACTATTGTGTGGAATTTCTTTCTATTTTTTATTCCTGTTTGTGTATTATTGTGATCTTAATGGTGGTGCTTTTGTGTTTCTCATTTTGCTTGATTATTTTTATGTAATTTTCTCTCCGCCACTAGGGGGCACCCAAAACTGAAGTCGGTTCTTGATGCTTTCAACGAAGAAGAAGAGGGACGAGCAACAATAACAAAGCTATTTGCAGACCCCATCTACACAGGGTTCGTAGCTCATAAATATCGTGCTCCGTCTCTATAAAAAGCTTCTACGGACAGAGACTAAAATTAAGTGGAGCAAAGTTGATAGGGGCACCACAATATTTCTTATAAACGGAACTAGTATGTTTAGATACTCAGACGTTAGCTCTATCTAGCCATACCGTTAGCTCGTTTACATTACGCCCGGTTTTCTTTTCCGTGTCTCTGTTGAATGTCACCGGGCTCCGGTACTGCGTCCAGACATGGAGAGTTTATACAAACGGAAAATGTTTGCGTCGATGCGGAAAACCAAAGTAGATGCGTCGAAAAAGCGGCAGATAGGCTTGCCTGCCTCCATCCTGGATGACAGCGACGAAGGCTCGTTCTCTTCATCTTCCTCCTCTGGATCCCTATCCGACTTTCAAAGCTCACCGGAGGAAGACAGCGAACAGGAGGACCGTGATCACAGCGATTCCGGTGCGACCTCCAGCGACGACAGTCGCTCGGTGACCCGCAGAAAGCGCTCGTTCTTAGGAGACGGTGACAGCTCCTCATCCTACAGTCCCGGGGAGGAAGAGGGCTCCGACGACGATGATGATTTGAGCCAGCCTAAGAGGATGGTGCCCCCGATAAAGCGGAGCCGCTTGCAACGACAGGACGAGTCGGACTCGGACCATGCGGAGGAGAAGAGGAGAGAGAAAGCAAAGAGGCGACAGAGACACAACAAGCTGCTGGCGCTGTCCCGGAGGATGAAAGGCCGAGTACCGAACCGGAGGAGGAGGCGCGTGAAGCAGGTACCTCCGCAAAACTAGCAACTTTTCCCTGCTTAAAAACACCAAGACTGACTATTACGCCTCTTTAACCTCGCCCAACTGCTCATACATGTAATTAAAGCAACTCTTCTAAAAGTCTTTTTGATCAAATACAAACACATTTTTGTACAATTATACAATTCTTGGTCTTTCTGTTAATCTAACACTAATCTCATTGTTTACTATTATAGTATTATAGTATATTTACTATTACTATAACATATTTTATAATCAATTTAGTATCTTAACAGTTGAAAGTGAGATTATGCTTACATAGAAACCTCTATAACACAAACAAAAGATTACTGTGTGATATTGTTATGTATCAGATCTGTCTCCCATTAATATGATTATTTGACTTTTCACAGCAACTGTTTTCTTTGGGCAGTTTAAAGTGAAATTGCTCGTGTTTTCAGGGCACGAGTGACAATGAGTCTAAAGACCCAGAGGATGAGGCTGCTCGTGATGAAGAGGGGGGAAACAAGACAGATCTTCCACAAGGGGAAGAAGTGGAAAGTCAAGAGAAGGATGAGGAGAAGAATCATAACAAAAAGGGGACAACAGAGGAGGAGGAGGAGGAGGAGGAGGAGGAGCAGCAGCAGCAGCAGCAGCAGCAAGAAGAGGAGGAGGAAAAGAGGAAAAAGTAGACCACACCAGTGTGAACAGCAGCGTAGAAGGAGAGAAATTAAGTTTTGGGAAAGTGAGGAATAACAACAAAGCTGCTGTGATATTTTGGTCACAGTTGAAGCTTCATGATGTATGCAGTACATGGATTGCCATGTGGAAGTATACGGAGTGAGAATTAACCATAGGAATGATGCTGCAGTGTGGCACTGCTGATCCAATGTTGTGATGGCTCAAGGTGCACTCATAATGGATATTCTGTACGCTGACCAAGCATGTTTGACCTCTGCTTGCTTGACACTTCAGTGTAATTGGACAATTAGATAAGATATTCTTCTACACAAAGCATCTGTCTGCATGTGTATGAACAGAACCATTGGTGCATATCATGTAGAAATGATGATCTAGTAACAGTTTCACCAACGTCAGCAGAGGGTTTCATGTTGGTCTGATACAGAGATTTAGTATAAATATGGGCTGATGTGCATCTCGTTCTATGTGGATCTTCATTGTTTTGGCTCTGACACAATGCTGTCATTAAAAAAGAGTACTTCATGATGACAAAAAATATGCATGTGTCATTATATGATGATGTAAACATCTACAGTGCTCATCTGTGGTTCTGTCTGGACTAATGTGAGTGCAAGCAAGTGAGCGACTCGGAAGGGTTTTGCTTCATCCTGATGTGGCGGTATTTGGATCTAATGTGAGTGCAACCTCAATAATCTACACCATTTCTATTTCCATGGTTGTTCCAAGAAACGGTAGTGCTGGTTTATGGTTTCAGCTCATAATAATTTTGTGGTTCCCCCACTTTAAATGACAAATTTCAACGCATTTGAAGCTGTTGTGTGTTGACGATATAATACTAGAGGAGTGATCTGTCTCAAAGAGTCAAGGTATTTAATGCTAGCAATATATCTATCTGACACCTACGAGTCCAGGAAAAAGTTCCCCAGCTATAATTAAGTTTGAACTGATAGTGTACATTTATTGTAAGCTTTAGACAATAGCTGCAGCTTGTACAGTATAAACATCAAAATCTTACTGTCAGTGTAATTTAATTTGCTTTAAAATTGGAATATTAATTTTAACTAGCAGCTGACACATGCTATGAAATGACCACTGTGATTATTTTACTTTTTTT